>CM043317.1:33684163-33819163 GCA_023736055.1 Quercus glauca
GATCGGATCATACCCGTGGATCTTGTGAGCGGCTCTAACTTGGTTGTCAGCTTCGTTCTCAAAGATCTCCGCCCTGAGTGCGGTTTCCAAGTCTTCCTTGTTGACCAAATGGAAGTGTCGTTTGAAAGCGTGTGGATCTGCAGAAAAGGAGAGCATATTTGTATTAGCAACCAACCAACACAAGCTATGATAACATTAAAAAAAAAAAAAAAAAAAAAAAAAAGGAGAATCAGCCACTTTCCTACTCTAAATATCCCACCTGGAGCCCCCTCCACGGTCGAACAATGAAGACCGTCGTGCCACTCCCCGGACACGATGAAAAAAATCCTTATTTAAGCCCTTGCTAAACTCAGGGAGGCACTGAATAAGCTAAACCTTATCATCCCTCGTCTTCATATAGTAGGATTTACACTTCAGGTGTTGAAGGTTGTAGAACTAGTTTACATTGTGGTGGGTTAACCTCAGTCCCATCTTCTCGTTCAAGGCATCCACGCAACCCAGGATCCTGAACACGTTGGTGGCGCACTAGGATTTTGAGGGGCTATTGTGGGGCCTAAGAATTTGGTAACCCCAGCCCACTTTATATTGGGCCCAAGGCCCATGCCGAGAAGGTAGAAACGTCTAAGGATGAAAGTAGTAGGCCCAAGCTGCCAAGAAACATTGCCAAGGACGATCTTGTTCTCGGCTAGCCGAGATCATAGGAAGGAAGGTTGGTACGCCATCAAGGGCAGCCTCCTAGAGCATCCCAAGGAAAATGACAAGTATAATGGGACAGTCACAAGAGCATGGTAGAGGTGCAATTCAAGGAGAAGCTGTCACCTCCACATTAAATGCTCACAACTAACGTTCTGGCCGCATTAATGGGGAAATGACCCCTGAACAGTGCTACCTTGGTTGCTGTAACCCACAAGAGGTTTGGGAAGGCGGCTGATGGGACAAGCACTCAAGTGGTGGCCTGCACAATCAACAAATGGAGGGCCAAGATCAACTACAAGGGGGTATATAATGAAAGACGTCCTCCAAAAAGAGGGGGAGTGGAAAACGCTATAGTAGTTTGTATCATCTTAGAAACTTTTGTAACCAGAAATTGAGAAAATAGTAAGAACTTCAAGTACCTCAGAGGAGGGCCGAGGAGAGAACTTCACACCTTAAAATTGTTTCCTTGCTATACAATCCACTCGTAGCCATGTTTAGTTGTTGGAATCTCAACTAAGACCTAGTTCTTAAGCCCATTCTTTACAAATTTATTGTATTGGGCAAGTTGGGCCTGAGTTCACTCATCCAATAGGAGAAGTGCTCAAACCCGGTTTCTACAAATGTGATTCACTTAAAATAGTAGCTAGAGAACAAAATTTATGGCAATTTTATTTCGAGACTATGAACATAATTACAAGGACATTATATTTTGCATCCATAACCATATAGTATGGAACTCGAAAAACATACTATAACAGGTGCAACGACAACCTAATCCCGCAATTAATATTCCTCAGCATAGAGTGAATACCAATCACTATGATCAGGCGAGAATTATTCTCATTATTAATGCTATCATGGTAACTCTTACCAAACAAAAATAATTTGCCGCTTTTCCTTTAGCCTCTAAGTAATAATAGCAAGAACTCAGCATAGAGGATACTATTAAACTTAGTCTAGTGTACACCATTGTCTAGAATCATGTGTAGCCATATTTCATACCTTTAACAGGCTTATTTTGTAATACCATGATAAGAACACCCTCCGAATAGAATGCAAAGCTCGAGGCTAAGACAAGGTGTTTGATCAAACCACTATTGACCAAGAAATTCAATCTTGTAGTACCATGAAATAAACATCCTTCACATGGAATGCAAGGCTCGAGGCCAAGACAAGATGTTTACCCCACACCACTATGAACCAACAATGGAGGCCGTGAGATCCAACCCTTGTATCTCTCTCCTACTAGAAATTTTAAAACAAGTGAATTGTCTTGAAATCATTGTGATCTAATCACAATTTTAACCCTACACATTAAATGTGTTTAATTGTTTAAATTCAATGTGTTGTAACTAAGTCACGTCACTATAGCATAACGAACATTCGCGCAATCACAAAGAAGTTTAACCTTGTAATCCGTGAAGTAAATACCCTCCGCATGAAATGCAAGACTCGAAGTCAAGACAAGGTATCTATTCACATTACAATAAACTTAACAAAATGGCTATTTCAACACTCCCACTCATTATTTGGGTTTTTCTTATAAATAATTGTGATCCTATCACAACTAACAACCTTGCACTTATTGAAGACTCTAATCTTATTAGAATCACTAACTAAAACGGAAATCCTAAACTATTTAGGATTCCTTAAACACTAATGGATCAAAAATTAGTTTCATAAAACTCTATCCTTAACTTATTTGATTAAAAAAAATTTTAATCTTATTAGAAACTATATACCTTTTAATTAAGCTTTAATCTCATTAAAACTTCTAATTAAAATAAATTAAGTTAAAGACTTTTATCATACAACAATTCTAATCTCATTAGAATGTTTCTTAAAAGGCAAGTCCCAAACTATTTAGGACTAAGAGTTCTATTTAACTAATACCTTTGATCTCATTAGGTCTTTTACATGTGTAATCTAATCACACATTGCATTGCTCTTTATACATGTGAAAACACTTAGAAAAAAAAAATTCTGATTTTCCTTCTTTCGATTGATCGAATGTGTCCCTCGATCGATCGAAAAAATTAAAAAATTCAAACTTGATCACATAACTTGTTCGATCGATACTCGATTGCCTCTCAATCAATCGAAAAACAAATTCGATCGATCGACTATCAATTGAAAATCAATCTATTTAAAAAGTCTGATCACTGTTTCACTCGATCGATCGAAAGTGATTTTCGATCGATCGAAACTCGTGAAACTCGAATTTCCATAATTTTTTCAAAGCAGTTTTCTATGGTTTTTCATGAACAAACATTCAACATATGAACATTACAGATAGAGATTGATGTCAAAACTGAATTCTATTGATGCTATAGCCTTAAGATTTAATTTAACGTACTTAAATTTAAATTTAAACAACATCATAATATCAATTTTAGTTTTCATCAAATCATAGTTTCAACAACATGCAAAAAATTAAAAACATAATCTTCTAACAATATGAAACAATCATCTCTAATTCTAAAACTCACAAAACATGTTATACAATTCGAAATTAAAGACCGCTCTGATACCATTTGTTGGAAAATTACATGTTTGTATTGCATACAAAACATACGCAGCAGAAAAATTAACGGATCTACTTCATTCGCAATTGATAACATGTACTATGCAAGTTTCAGAATTTGAGAACAAGAAAACGTACCTTGATACGGTGAAATTCAAAACTGAAGATCAAAAGTTCTTGGGAAGACTTTTAATCTTCACTTCAATTCCACTAAATGCCTAAGATGTGTGGTCTCTCAATCAGTTTCCAAGGAGAGAATAATGAGTGTCCAACACTCACATACAAACCATTTCATTCCTTATGAAAACTCTCATGAAAGGACTTAATGAAAAGTCTCATGAAAAACCCTTATGAAAAAGCCTTAATGAAATTTTGTATGTTTCTCTCCTTATATATAACTGATTATCTAATTGGGCTAGTCTTTTGGGCCATTCCAATTGGGCTCTAGTATGTGGCTTGGAGTGGGACCAAAAGGGATCAATAAGACACTAGCTCCAATGGGCCTTGCGCTTTTCTGTCAACTCTTGACAAGTCCAATGTTACCATTAACTATATATTAATACCACTATATAAATATAGTTGCATTCTAGGCCTTATCTATAAATTATATCTCAAGACTTTATTGTACATGCAACCCCTTCATTAAAATATTCGTAGTAATACAAAGTCATGAATGTAGACTGCCACTTTGAAGATTACTTCATCTTAATCTTTGAGTACCCGGTTTAATTCTTTATGTTATTCAATATATAATTATGAGATCCAATGTCACAAATATATATACTTTAGTAACTCCTTACTAAAGTGGTTGGGCCTAACACTTTGAATAACCAAACCCATTAAACTTATCTCAAGGGAATATTTGATATCTCCGTTAAGAGATTATGAATTCCATCTTGAGAACATATGTTCCATCAACATTAAATGCGGCTACCCAACATACTGAGGTTTTGACCGTGTCTTATAGATCTCACTCCTGATATATCAAAGCAACCTACACTTCATGATCAGGTCCATTATTCTCTCGGGATTTAGAGTTCATGTAAATAGAAGTCGTGAGATTTATCATTCATTTTACAGTTGTTAGGAGAATAATAAATTTCACAGCGGTCCAGTTCAATATGTTTTAACTCTTAAAACATATCAACGTACCAACTAGAAGGCTCCACTTCCATGATCAAGACAAATCATTGTAGTTGATATGTTATAGTCTTCATAGATGAAACGCCCAATTTCATCACCGACTACGAACTAAAATTCTGAATTTGCAAAGAACTTGTGATTTATATCTTTCTGTGACTTTTCACATAAGTCACATACTATGCATCTCATGGACTAAGATAATGTCCCATTAGTTCATTTATAGATAATTTCATATAATTAAACAATTTAATTATTTATGACATGCTAATAAATTGGATTTTAGGGCATAAACCCCAACAATAGGGAGTCACCACTATCTACCTATTAGCAATATGAAAGGTGTCGGTATTGTCCCACTACCTCTCAGGCAAGGTTTGTACTAGAATGGTGCTAGTAGATCTCTTGGGTAGCAAGCAGATGATTGGCCTAAAGCTCGCAGCATGAATGTTGTTGGAAAATCTAGTTTTGTATCTCATACAAAACACACAGCGAAAGCAACAATCACAGATCTACTTCATTCATGAGAGATAACATGTAGCCTTAAATTCTAGAATAAAGAATAGGAAGCGTACCTTGATGCAGTGAAATTTAAAATCAAGACTTGAGAATACCTTTAATCTTCATCTCAATTCCACATGGTGCCCAAGGAGTGTGGTCTTTCAATCAGTTTCCAAGGAGAGAATAAAAGAGTGTCCAACACTCACATACACAATTTCATTCCTTATATGATCTTAATAAAAAACTACTTATCAAATTTTGTATGTTTCTCTCATTATATATAACAGATTATCTAATTGGGCTAGCCTTTTGGCCATTCCAATTGGGCTCTAGTATGTGGCCTGGAGTGGGACCAAAATGGAACAAATAAGACTTTAACTCTAATGGGCCTTGGGCATTTCTGTCAACTCTTGACAATTCCAAAGTTACCATTAATTATATTCAATACCACTATATGAATATAATTGCACTCTATGCCTTATTAATAAATTATATCCCAAGACTTTATTATACATGCAACCCCTTCATTAAAATATTCGTAGTAATACAAAGTCATGAATGTAGACTGCCACTTTGAAGATTACTACATCTTAATCCTTGAGTACCTGGTTTAATCATTTATGTTATTCATCATATATTTATGAAACTCAATTTCATAAATATATATTTTAGTAACTCCTTACTAAAGTGGTTAGACCCAACACTCTAAATAACTAAACCTATTAAACTTATTTCAAGGGAATATTTTATATCTTCGTTAAGAGATTATGAATTTCATCTTGAGAATATATGTTCCATCAACACTAAATGCAGCTGCCCAACATACTGAGGTTTTGACCGTGTCTTATAAATTTCACTCCTGATATATCAAAGCAACCTACACTTCATGATCAGGTCCATTATTCTCTCAGGATTTAGAGTTGATGTAAATAGAAGTCGTGAGATTTATTATTCATTTGACAGTCGTTAGGAGAATAATAAATCTCACAGCGGTCTAGTTCAATATGTCTAAACTCTTAAAACATATTAACATACCAACTAGAAGTATCCACTTCCATGATCAAGACAAATCATTTTAGTTGATATGTTATAGTCTTCGCAGATGAAATGCCCAATTTCATCACCAACTACGAACTAAAATTCTGAATTTACAAAGAAATTGTGATTTATATCTTTTGTGACTTTTCACATAAATCACATACTATGCATCTCATGGACTAAGATAATGTCCCATTAGTTCATTTACAGATAGTCTTATATAATTAAATTATTTAATTATTTATGACATGGCAATAAATTGGATTTTAGGGCATAAACCCCAACAAATGTGACCCCTAGTCTTTTTAGTGAGAATCTGATACCATGCACCCACTCGGTTGGAACTTTCCCTGCTGGAAAACAGGGCTAGGATTTGCAAAGAAAAGAGAAAAAGATGATGTTAGATTCACAATGAGATAAAAAATGATGTTGGGCTTACAATTGGATTCCAAATAATGAAGAAAGATGTTAGATATGCAATTGGGTGAGAAAGAAACGAAAAAGGATTTCAAAATATTCAAAATAGAGTTTCTGTTTAGCGACATGTGTGCGCAGGCCCATGTTTGCGTACGTAGGCACTATGTACGCATACGCTGGTTGGAACCCGCATGTGTATGAACTCAAGAACATATATGCATACACATGAATAGGCCCGTGTACGCATGAAGCCCGGCTACATATGCATGAAAATAAGTCGCATACGTAGGCTCAAATCCAAGTACGCATAAACACAGACAAAAGGCCGTTCTTCAATTTTTCAAGCATGTTTCAATGAAAACTCATCTTAAACATGTTCCTACCCCTTCTAAGGTGTCAGGTTTTCATCTAAACCCATCCCATAGTGAAACCCAATCGCTTAAAAGTCCGTTTGGATACAACTGAAAACTGAAAACTGAAAAACACTATAGCAAAATAATTTTTAAATGTATGAATAATACTGTGGGACCCATTTTTAATGAAAAAGTGGTTAAAAAGTGAAATTTGTGGGTCCATGAACAGTGCACATTGTGCACTGTTCACAGGAAAAGTCAAACTTTTCATCTAGGAACGCTAAAAAAAAAAAAAAATAAGAGAAACGCAAACGTGCGTCTGGGAAGCGCGTTTAACGCACACAAAATGTCCAAAAAAAATTAAAATAGAAGATCAAAGGAAAAACTCGAAAATGAGAAAAATTTAAAAAACTTACCAATCCATCCCTTGCACCTTAAGAAAGATGATCTTGTGGCCTGTATGTCAACGAAGGGGACTCATTTAGCCTCACTACTCCATTCCAATGCGTAAGACTAAAGCCATCACTAGAGAGCACGTAGGAGGTTTTCTTGGTTTTCAACTTGGGTGCCATTTAAGAGGATGAGAGAGTTTGGAAGAGGAAGAGAGTTTCGAATGAGAGAGTATGAGAAGAAAGGATCAGATTGTGAGGAAGAATGAGAAAGAGGCAGGGTTTTGTAGAGAAAAACTAGAAAGTTAGAAGGAATGTGAAGAAATGAGAGGGATGAAGAGAATGAAAAGAAAAAAGAAATGGCTAGTAATCTGGAGAAAAATAAAAAGGTAGAAATGCATCTTATGGCTAAACTACATGTAGTTTAGGCCCCCATTTTAGTGGGCCTTTTTGTGTCTTGGGCTGGATTACTTTTGCTGTACTACGGCCCAATGATTCTGGGGTAGAAGAGTTGGGACTGGCTTAACTGAAACACACCTTAGGCTAGCTTGTGCGCAAGTAGAGCCCTTCTTGTGCCAATACGCCCTGGATAGAGTCTTAAGCATGTCACGTGCTCATGGCAGGAAATACTATTACAAAATGTTATAGTAGGAAAAACACAATACGGCAGGATAACTAAAACATTTTAACTAAAATATTTTCTACTAACAACAATAATACATGAACAGTTCCACAAAGGAAAAGTATCACAACGTGAATACGGTAGGAATAGATTGATAGCAAAAAGTCAGGTTAGTCTTTAATCAACCATGGCAAAAGAAAAGAAAATTAGTTTACTAAAGGAATGGGCTCAGCTCCTTGGCAGATTCAAGTCTAAGAAAGCGAACCAATCTCCAATATAGGTAACCTCAAAGGAGAACCCGTTGTAGAAGTTACTCACTTTGGAAAATGGACCTAAGTGGCTTAATCTTAGATTCTTGACTCATTATAGAGTGGGCTATTAAGAGGGAGAGATGTGGGTAGCCTATTGATGCATGCTTTTACTCCTATCACTCATATTTTTCTTACTCACTCTTGGTTTTCTGTGTTTCTTTCTTTCTCTTACTTATTTTTCCTTGTTTTCTCTCTTTTCATTCTCCCTTTTTCCCTCCTTTCGTTCTTTTCTTTTTTCTTGTTTACAGTGCACGTCTATGGCCTTTTTATACTGTCTACCATGATAGGATTTACCATTTTTACCCCTTAACCGCTTTCGGCCCGTTGTAGGTGTCCTTCCAAGACTACCCACTGATTTGCCGGCTGCCTAACCCTTACCACTACACTGTGTTAGCTGTGCCACGCCTCATTCCCAAACAAAAGTGGTTTTGTTTTGTTTTTTGTTTTTTTTTACTTCTCTTGATACTCCCATCTGGATAAGGGATGGACTTCTCCCTTATCAACCTCTATAGCATACACCTAGTGATTCCAACTCATGTTTACCTCTTTTAGGTGAGATATCATTCCAGCAGGATATTTCTCCTAAAAGAGCTTAAGCGAAAACCCCAAAATAGGCTCCCCCCTCTCCCCACTGCCAGACCACACCCTCTCTTACCTTTGACCTGTGGCCCACCTCCCCTGTATTTGCAAAAAAATAGGCCTCTAGAAGGTACAGCAAAAAGGCTCTAGCCATCTTGGCACAATCATCGGCAGTCACTTACGGTAGAAGCATGTAATTTGCTTCAATGTCGGGATAACGGATCGTGTCAGTAATATACCTCCTCCCAAGCAAATCCATGCCCAACTGGATGCCCTACTTGCCCTCCAAATTTATAAATGCCTTGTTGCACCTTAGGTCGGTCATATGGTGGAAGTCATATGGAGTCACTGCCATCTACCTATGGCAATATGGAAGGTGTCAGTAGTGTCCCACCACCTCTCCGCCAATGTTTGCACCAGAATGATGCTAGCAGATCTCTTGGGCAGTAAGCAGATGATTGGCTCAAAGCTCGCAGCACGAATGTGACCCCTAATCTTCTCAATAAGAATCTGATACCATGCACCTACTCGGTTAGTACTTCCCCTACCGAAAAATAGGGTTAGCATGCACCTAGTGATTCCAGCTCATGTTTACCTCTTTTGGGTGAGATGTCATCCCAGCAGGACATTTTCCCTAAAAGAGCTTAAGCGAGAACCTCAAAATAGGCTCCCCCTTCTCCCCACCGCTAGACCACACCCTTTCTTACCTTTGATCCATGGCCCACCTCCCCTATATTGGCAAAAAGATAGGCCCCTAGAAGGTACAGCAAAAAGGCTCTAGCCATCTTGGCACAATCATCAGCCGTCGTTTGCGGTAGAAACATGTAATCTGCCTCAATGTCGGGATAGCGGATCGTGTCAGTAATATACCTCCTCCCATGCAAATCCATGCCCAACTAGATGCCCTACTTGCCCTCCAAATTTATAAATGCCCTGTTGCACCTATGGCCGGTCAATTGGTGGAAGTTATAGGGAGTCACCGCCATCTACCTATAAGCAATATGGAAGGTGTCGTTAGTGTCCCACCACCTCTCAGCCAAGGTTTGCACCAGAATGACGCTAGCAGATCTCTTGGGCAGCAAGTAGATGATTGGCTCAAAGCTCGCAGCACAAATGTGACCCCTAGTCTTCTCAATGAGAATTCGATACCATGCTCCCACTCAGTTGGTACTTCTCCTACCGGAAAACAGGTCTAGCATACATCTAGTGATTCCAGCTCATGTTTACCTCTTTTGGGTGAGATGTCATCCTAGTAGGACATTCCCCTAAAAGAGCTTGAGCGAGAACCCCGAAATAGGCTCCCCCTTCTCCCTACCGCCAGACCACACCCTCTTTTACCTTTGACCTATGGCCTACCTCCCCTGTATTGGTTGGGTACAGGTAGGTGGTGCCTGAGCATTGTATGCATGCTCCACTTCTATATGAGTTCATTACTTTTCTGGCTCTCATGCATTTGCCATTGCCTCCAGGTTTGTTTGAATATGCTGCACGCTTTAGTGCTTATTTAACTCTTGCGGCGTGAACGAGTTTTGTGGGTCGTCATTCTTTACATCCCATTTCTTCCTTGGGCTAGGCATTGCTTAGTTGTAGGCTTTCTTTTCTTTAATTTGGCCCAATCCCTTTTCATCCTTTGTCCGTGGGCTAGCTGGTGCTCTTGCCATGCCACTGCATTGTTCCTGCTGTGATATCATTTACCATTGTTTGTCTTGTTATTACTTCTAGGCTTGTGGGCTGAAATGCCTACCATGCCAGTTTCACATATTATTCCTTCTTTTAGTCTTTACTACCCAACATTCCTACTGGGCCAATTCATTCAACATCTTGGGCTTCCCCAACCCATTTCATTCTTTGGGCATCCTTGGCCCATTTCATTTTTTCCTACCTCTTACATTCCCATGGGCTTTTGCTAAATCCTTTGGGCTTCCCTGGCCTAATTACCACATCCTTTGCCTTTGGGTTTATTGGCTTTCAAACCAAACCCATTTACTATTTCCTTTCTTTAGGCTCATCTGCCCATTTTTTCTTTCTTTCCATTTCTTACGATTCCCATGGGCTTACTACTTCATTCTTTATGGCTTTCTCAGCCCATTTGCTTTCTTTGGGGCCACTTATTATTTTGTTGGCCTGTGGACCATTATTCCTGCCTTTTGGGCCCAATGGTCTTTACTTTATTGCTTTCTTTCTCCACCTTTTTCATATTGTTGGGCTTCTTCTACCATTGGGCCCTTTTGTCAAAAATGGGCATTAACATCCACTAAACTACGTAGTTTTGTTAAAATATATATATTTTAAATATCCCTAGTAGGTTCCCGAAAGATAGGAAGTGCAAAAGAAAATTCAAGAATGCATCAAAGATGGCAGAAATACTCTCAGTTGGGTAAAGGACACAAGGACCCTCAAAGCATCCCTAATGGAATGAAAGTATCAAAAACATCCCTCAGTGGATCAGAAGTCGCCAAAGCACAAAGGTAACTCCTTCATGAGTTCGGATCATCAACCAAATCCCCAGTAAAGTATAGTATCATGGAAGGGCTCCCCTGCGGGTCCAAGGCACAAAGGCGACCCCCTCATGAGTTATGAAGAAAAACTTCCCCATGGAGTTCACAAAACCCCCTCATGGGTAGAATCAACACAAGTTCCCCTGTGAGCCATGAAGAAGAAGAATTTTCACTAGTAGGTCACACATTATCACGAACTTCCTCGTGGGCCACAATCACCACCAAAATTCTCAGCAAGTTACCTTCCCTAGTGAACTACATACCAAGAAGACTCATTCGTGAGTCACTAACACATTTCTCAGCAGATCATACTCCCTAGTGAGTCTTTCACCTCCCCGGTGGATGTTTCACCAAAGACTCCCTCGTGGGTCAAAACACCAAGGCTACTTGTGCACATATCATACTGGAATTGAATATGCAAGCACAAACCTCATATAGTTAGAAGAGAAGAATACAAAAATTATGCACATATCTTGAGGGAATTGAACATGCAGGCACAGTAGAAAAGGTAGAGATAGAGATAGAAACCAAGGTCACCCTGAGGCAAGAGCCTTACCAAAATAGGTAGAGTTAGAGATGGAAAAGACAAGTATTACCTAGAGTTGCAAGCCACTCAGAGAAGTTTGAGGCAAGAGCTCCAGATGGACATCACAGATATGTATCCTTTTAAGCTCGTAAGAGCACTTTGTTTGTTTGATTGATGGTTGCAGTCGTTGGCTTTTTTTTTTTTTTCTTCCTTTTAAGTGACTCTAGGATAATAAGTCACTCGCCTTTTGCTTCAAAATAGGAAAACAAGTTCTGGGATAGTGAACTCGTCGTTGCTCGTTTCCTGTGCAACAAAGGTGGAAATTCGGACATACAAATCCCGCACGACTCTGCGGAGTTGCACCCCGCCCCATGTATGTGTGTTATGTGCTGTGTGTATGGGTTGGGCCCCAACCGTATGTCAAAACAATTTTTTTTTCTCTTATTCTTTTGATTTCGTTTAGCGGAGCTCACGAATCAAAAGAGGGGCATTTGTAGACACCACATTTTGTACCCCTTACGACTCGGGCCCACGTTCCCCAATGATGCTAAAATTCTAAGGCCTAAGGTTGGTTTAAGGTCCAATCAGATTCTAAAGTGCCTTGAGAAATGTTAAAATGGAAAATATAACTTTTTATGAGTAAATCTATTTTTGGAAAATAAAGGCCAAGGAAACCCTCGACCTGAGCACACATACACGAGTATGTGTACGAAGGTCTGATGCATGCGTACGCAGGCACGGACCTGTGTACATAGCTAGGGTTCCAGAGAGCTATAAAAGGTAAGTTTTCTGCATTAAAGTTAAGGTTTAGAATGAATCCCACATCGCCTGGGAGCTATTCTAAACCCCCATTTTTCAATTATATAAAGCCTTACATAGTATATTTCAAGAACATAGAGAAAATACTAAGGGAAAACATAAGATTCATTAGAAATAGTGAATCAAAGAGGGATTTTTTCACAAAACATCCTCATGTCAATATTTTCTAATTGTGGCCTTTTTTAGCCTTGATCTTTGAGTTTTAAGATTACTAATCACTTCTTTGTTTGATTATGAATAGATTTGACTGAGAGGAACGGTCAAAATCAAGCCTAGGAGCCTCTGTTTTGAGGTATTGAGTTCAAAACTCTTTTTGTTTCATTTCTGCTTTAATCTTGTTTCCTTGCTTTGTATGTGTTTGTTGGGGTTTATGCCCTAAAATCCAATTTATTGGCATGACATAAATAATTAAATAGTTTAATTATATGAGACTATTTATAAATGAACTAATGGGACATTATCTTAGTCCATGAGATGCATAGTATGTGATTTATGTGAAAAGTCACAGAAAGAGTTAAGACATATTGAACTGGACCGCTGTGAGATTTATTATTCTCCTAACGACTGTCAAATGAATAATAAATCTCACGACTTCTATTTACATCAACTCTAAATCCTGAGAGAATAATGAACCTGATCATGAGATGTAGGTTGCTTTGATATATCAGGAGTGAGATCTATAAATTACAGTCAAAACCTCAGTATGTTGGGCAGCCACATTTAATGTTGATGGAACATAGATTCTCAAGATGGAATTCATAATCTCTTAACGGAGATATAAAATATTCCCTTGAGATAAATTTAATGGGTTTAGTTATTAAGAGTGTTGGGCCCAACCACTTTAGTAAGGAGTTACTAAAGTATATATATTTGTGAAATTGGATTTCATAAATATATATTGAATAACATAAAGGATTAAACCGAGTACTCAAGGATTAAGATATAGTAATCTTCAAAGTGGCAGTCAACATTCATGACTTTGTATTACTACGAATATTTTAATGAAGGGGTTGCATGTACAATAAAGTCTTGGGATATAATTTATTGATAAGGCCTAAAGTGCAACTATATTTATATAGTGGTATTAAATATAGTTAATGGTAACTTTGGACTTGTCAAGAGTTAACAGAAAAGCCCAAGGCCCATTGGAGCTAGTGTCTTATTGGTCCCTTTTGGTCCCACTCCAAGCCACATACTAGAGCCCAATTGGAATGGCCGAAAAGGCTAGCCCAATTAGATAATCAATTGTATATAAGGAGAGAAACATATAGATTTTCATTAAGGCTTTTTCATAAGGGTCTTTCATGAAACTTTTCATTAAGTCTTTTCATGAGAGTTCTCATAAGGAATGAAATGTTTTGGATATGAGTGTTGGACATTCTTTATTCTCTTCTTGGAAACTGATTGAGAAACCACACATCTTGGGCATCAAGTGGAATTGGAGTGAAGATTAAAAGTCTTCCCAAGAACGTTTGATCTTCGGTTTTGATTTTCACCACACCAAGGTATGCTTTCTTGTTCTCTAATTCTAAAACTTACATAGTGCATGTTATCAATTGCGAATGAAGTATATCCATTAATTTTTCCGCTGCGTACATCTATTTTTCCAACAAATGGTATCAGAGCGGTCTTCAATTTTGAATTGTATAACATGTTTTATGAGTTTTAGAATTAGAGATGATAGTTTCATATTGTTAGAAGATTATGTTTTTAATTTTTTGCATGTTGTTGAAACTATGATTTGATGAAAACTGAAATTGGTGTTATGATGTTGTTTAAATTTAAATTTAAGTACGTTAATTTGAATCTTAAGGCTATAGCATCCATAGAATTCAGTTTTGACATCAATCTCTGTTTGTAATGTTCATATGTTGAATGTTTGTTCATGAAAAACGAAGAAAACTGCCTTAGGAAAAATTTTGGAAATTCAAGTTTCGCGATTTTTGATCGATCGAAAATCAGTTTCAATCGATTGAGTGAAACAGGGATCAGACTTTTTAGATCAATTGATTTTCGATTGCCAGTCGATCGATCGAATTTGTTTTTCGATCGATTGAGAGGCGATCGAGTATCAATCGAAGGAGTCAGATGATCAAGTTCGAATTTCTTATTTTTTCGATCGATCGAGGGGCACATTCGATCGATCGAAAGAAGAAAAATCATAATTTTTTCTAAATGTTTTCAAGTTTTTTAAGAGCAAGGTTATATGTGATTAGATTACACATGGTTCTAACTAAAAGACCTAATGAGATCAAAGGTATTAGTTAAATAGAACTCTTAGTCCTAAATAGTTTGGGACTTGTCTTTTAAGAAACATTCTAATGAGATTAGAATTGTTGTATGATTAAAAGTCTTTAACTTAATTTATTTTAATTAGAAGTTTTAATGAGATTAAAGTTTAATTAAAAGGTACATAGTTTCTAATGAGATTAGAATACTTTATCTAGTAAATTAAGGATAGAGTTCTATATAACTAATTTTTGATTCATTAGCGTTTAAGGAATCCTAAATAGTTTAGGACTTCCATTTTAGTTAGTGATTATAATAAGATTAGAGTCTTCAACAAGTGAAAGGTTGTTAGTTATGATGGGATCACAATTATTTATAAGAAAAACCCAAATAATGAGTGGGAGTGTTGAAATAGCCCTTTTGTTAAGTTTATTGTAATGTGAATAAATACCTCGTCTTGACTTCGAATCTTGCATTCCATGCGAAGGGTATTTACTTCATGGATTACAAGGTTAAACTTCTTTGTGATTGAGCGAATGTTCGTTACTCTATTGTGATGTGACTTAGTTACATCACATTGAATTTAAACAATTAACACATTTTAATGTGTAGGGTTAAAATTGTGATTAGATCACAATGATTTCATGACAATCCACTTGTTTTAAAATTTCTAGTGGGAGGAAGATACAAGGGTTGGATCTTACGGCCTCCATTGTCGGTTCATAGTGGTGTGGGGTAAACATCTCGTCTTGGCCTCGAGCCTTGCGTTCCATGCAGAGGATGTTTATTTCATGGTACTACAAGATTGAATTTCCTGGTTTATAGTGGTTTGATGAAACACCTTATCTTAGCTTTGAGCTTTGCATTCCATGCGGAGGGTGTTTTTATCATGGTACTACAAAATAAGCCTGTTAAAGGGATGAAATGTGGGTACCCATGATTCTAGACAATGGTGTACACTAAACTAAGTTTAATAGTATCCTCTATGCTGAGTTCTTGCTATTATAACTTAGAGGCCAAAGGAAGAGCCGCAAATAATTTTTGTTTGGTAAGAGTTACCATGATAGCATTAATAATGAGAATAATTCTCACCTGATCATAGTGATTGGTATGACCTCGCTTCCAAGGAATATTAATTGCGGGATTAGGTTGTCGTTGCACCTAGTATAGTATGGTTTTCGGGTTCCATATTATATGGTTATGGATGCAAAATGATAATGTCCTGGTATTTAAGTTCATGGTCTGGTCTCAACATATAGTTGTCATAAATTTTGTCCTCTAGCTACTATTTTAGTTGAATCACATTAACTAAGAAATAATTTTGGACATAGTGCTTAAAGGCGCTGAAGTACATAAGTATGTTTCGATTCAGCATTGTCATAATTTCTAATACATGATGCATTTATGGAAGATAGCTTATGATATGATCATAGTCTCCATTAAAATGCTAGTATGTTATATTAGCTTCTATCTCAATTGTGCTATAGCATGAGATGCAAGGGTTAGTACTAGACTTAGGCTCTATATTAAGTCTAAATGAGATGTTTTGGTATGAAATATCGTGCTACTAGACGATATTCGATATAAATCATATTAAGTGCTAAGAAAAGCTAATGGAGTTCCAATTCTATATCATTTTATGAAAATATTTTAATTTTAAAATGAATTGGAATTCTTGGATATAGAGATTAAATGTTAATCTCATGTGGATATAATCCACAAGTCCTTGTTAGAATCATTTGATTAATTCAGATTATTTTGAAAATAAATTTTTTTTTTTTTTTTATATTATCTGAATTGATGAGTGAGTTCTACACAACGGAAGACATCCTAAAAGCTAAGACTAGGATCAATATGATTTAATTCAAATTCTTAGCCTAAACCGAAAGGTAAGGGTGGTACTAAAAAGAATTATAATACCAAATAGTTGGGCAAGCAAGTTGCCCTATTAGTTGCCAAAAGGAAATTAGACTTAAAAGTATGACCAAAAGAAAGTGTTTCTGGTTTGGTTAAACTAAGCTTTGTCTATGATTGTTTTCTAGATGGAAATTTACATGTTTTACTTTTTAAAGAGAAAGTTTCCATTCTTTGGTGTTGTATGTTTTGGCACTTATGTCTAGATCTTATTAATCTAAATGGTATTCAAGATTGGTGAAAGATGGGCTTTTAGAACCATTATTTTGTTATATTCCAATCTATGAATTCTATTTAGAGGATAATATAATCTAGGACTCTTTTATTGTAAAGGAATATAGTATTAATGACTTCTTTAAGTCAGTGCATACATGAAGGAGGAATAAGACTCTTTTAGAAATAGTAAAGTACATGATAAGCATTTCCATTTGCTTATTTTTTTTGGAGATATACTCTAATAATTACTATACATTTTCTAAAATTGATTTCAAAAGTTTGTTCCTATGACATTTATCAAATTGTGGTTTGGGTGAAAACCTAGTATATGATACTTCCACTTTTGGAGATGTCCGGCACTTATGCTAGAAAGGAAGTCTGACAAATTGAAATCAAAAGGTAGAAAAATGTGTGTTTATGATGGGTATCCAAAAGAAATTGCATAAGATTATTTTCATGGTCATAAAGAAGACAAGATGTTTGTAAAGTACAAATACAAAGTTCTTGATAATGACTATGTGAATAATCTTAAAGAATTGTTCTAGAAGAAAATGTCTGAATTTTTTGTAAGACAACTATAAAATACATTTAGAAATGAGATGGTTGTATTGGATACACCACAAGGTATTATTCTATATATATATATAGCAAGTACACCGATACAATATCGTAGTGGGAGGATTGTAAATTCATACTTTTGGGATAAACTTTTGAAGTCATTCCACAAGGATATGAATTTGATCCTCGGTCCTACTTAGAGGCAATAGATGATATGAATATGAATTATTGGATCAAGGTTATGTGAATAGAATTAGATTCTATTTAAAGTCTAGAACTTGTAGAGACGCCTATTGGCATTGAGCCTATTGTTCTCAAATAGATTTACAAGAAAATGAGATTGATAGATCCGAAGGTGCAAACCTTCAAAGTCAAGACTAGTGGCGAAAAGATTTATTCAGAAAGAAATGGTTCGATTATGAAAAGATTTTTTCACCTATAGTCAAGTTTGACTTTATCTAGATTCTCTTATCCATTATATTTCATTTGGATGAAATATGGTAATGGATATCAAGAAAGCTTCTTTTAGTAGCAATCTTGAGGAAGACATCTATATGATATACCTAGACTTATACATAGCAAAGAACCAATAGTGTTTAGTATGCAAGTTGCTTAAATTCCATTTATGGACTAAAGCAAGCATATGAATCATAAAATATCATCTTTGATCAAGAAATCAAATTGTTTGATTTTGATCAAGTATTAAAAGACCTTATGTGTGTAAAGCTATATAGAATAATAAATCTCATAATGTATGTTGATGACATTCTAATCATTTAGAATGATGTAGAGTTATTGTCATCAATAGAATTTTTGTTGTCTAGTCCAGTTTGATATAAAGTACTTAGGAAAGACTAGTCACATCCTAAGAATTATAACTTTGTTAAAATTCAGAAATTAGGATGTTAGGTCTATCTCAAATTGCTTAAATAGATTAAATTCTAGCCAAGTATAGCATGTAATACTTCAAGAAAGGATTCTTTCATTTTAAGTTTGAAATTCCTTTATAAAGGACTATAGTTCTAAGACATATAAAAGGAAGACCATACAAGACAGTTTCTTATATCAAATCGATAGGAAGTCTTTATGCTATGCTAAATACTAGGCTAAATATCTATTTTTCGGTGGGCATAGTAAGCAAATATCAAATGAATTAAAGATCACTTAATTTAGTGGGAGTAAAGCATATACTCATCTATCTTAGGACAATGAGGGATTATATTTTTATCCACAAAAGTGAAGTTTTGATAATTACTGGATGTACAAATACTGACTTGTAGTTTGGTTGTGATTCATGAAGTTAGACTTCAAGATATGTGTTCATCCTAGGTGGTGAAGATAGACATTAAGCTTAAGTATTATCTCATTAGAGAGATATGAGTACATAAGAAATAGTAGTCGAAAAGATAATTTATGCATCAAATCTGACTGAAACTTGTTTCCAAGCCTTGCCTTAGAGTGACTATGAATTACTCTAAAGGGAGATAAGTGTCGGATATGTGGTAAATTGTCTTTGAGGGCAAGTGAGAGATTATTGGGGTTTATGCCCTAAAATCCAATTTATTGGCATAACATAAATAATTAAATAGTTTAATTATATGAGACTATTTATAAATGAACTAATGGGACATTATCTTAGTCCATGAGATGCATAGTATGTGATTTATGTGAAAAGTCACAGAAAGATATAAATCACAAGTTCTTTGTAAACTCAGAATTTTAGTTCGTAGTCGGTGATGAAATTGGGCGTTTCATCTGCGAAGACTATAACATATCAACTACGATGATTTGTCTTGATCACGGAAGTGGAGACTTCTAGTTGGTATGTTGCTATGTTTTAAGAGTTAAGACATGTTGAACTGGACCGCTGTAACATTTATTATTCTACTAACGACTGTCAAATGAATAATAAATCTCACGACTTCTATTTACATCAACTCTAAATCCTGAGAGAATAATGAACCTGATCATGAGATATAGGTTGTTTTGATATATCTGGAGTGAGATCTATAAATTACAGTCAAAACCTCAGTATGTTGGGCAGCCGCATTTAATGTTGATGGAACATATATTCTCCAGATAGAATTCATAATCTATTAACGGAGATATAAAATATTCCCTTAAGATAAGTTTAATGGGTTTGGTTATTCAGAGTGTTGGGCCCAACCACTTTAGTAAGGAGTTACTAAAGTATATATATTTATGAAATTGGATTTCATAAATATATATTGAATAACGTAAAGGATTAAACCGAGTACTCAAGGATTAAGATATAGTAATCTTCAAAGTGGCAGTCAACATTCATGATTTTGTATTACTACGAATATTTTAATGAAGGGGTTGCATGTACAATAAAGTCTTGGGATATAATTTATTGATAAGGCCTAGAGTGCAACTATATTTATATAGTGGTATTAAATATAGTTAATGGTAACTTTGGACTTGTCAAGAGTTGACAGAAAAGCCCAAGGCCCATTGGAGCTAGTGTCTTATTGGTCCCTTTTGGTCCCACTCCAAGCCACATACTAGAGCCCAATTGGAATGGCCGAAAAGGCTAGCCCAATTAGATAATCAGTTGTATATAAGGAGAGAAACATACAGATTTTCAATAAGGCTTTTTCATAAGGGTCTTTAATGAAACTTTTCATTAAGTCTTTTCATGAGAGTTCTCATAAGGAATGAAATGTTTTGGAAGTGAGTGTTGGACACTCTTTATTCTCTCCTTGGAAACTGATTGAGAGACCACACATCTTGGGCATCAAGTGGAATTGGAGTGAAGATTAAAAGTCTTCCCAAGAACGTTTGATCTTCGGTTTTGATTTTCACCACACCAAGGTATGCTTTCTTGTTCTCTAATTCTGAAACTTACATAGTACATGTTATCAATTGCGAATGAAGCAGATCCGTTAATTTTCCACTGTGTATGTTTTGTATACGATACAAACATGTATTTTCTACAGTGTTTAGATATGTTTGTTTAGCCTAGGGCTTAGTAGTTTTTATGTTTAAAAGCACGTTAGGATGTTAGATTTATTATTTTAAGTCCTATTCTATTTTATGTGTTTCTAAGTTTCTGGGTTAGGGTTCATCAAGCATGTCTGCGTACACATGATTCTGTATGCGCATGCAAACTCGAAATACATGTACGCATACAACTAGCCTGCGTACGCAGGCTATGTATGCGCACTCATACTCATGCCTGGAAACCTTAATCTCAGTTTTCTGGTTCTATTTCTTTGCTTCTTTTACATCATATGCCTCTATTCGGTTCCTTTTTATGCTTTTTAAGTCTCTATTCCTCTATTTAATTACTTGTTTGCCTTTAACATGCTAGATTAGGGTTTCTTTTTATTTCTTGCTTTAATCCCATGAACATGCATTCACATGGCCATCCATTGATGCATAGGTGCTGAGATATAGTAGGGTAAGTGAGGTAAGTCATGCATTCACCTGAGCACGCATATGGAGTTACCTTGATGATGAATATGAACATGTTTTGTTGGATGATATGCTTTGGATGTTTTAATGATATCACATGCTATTTCGATCTTGCTATGCCTATGTTTCTGCCTTGATTTGATATACACATGCTTTTGCCTTGGATGTAATGGATGCTATGTGTGATAGATGTATGTTAAGATGTGATGTGATATGCCATGATAGATGTATGTTAGGGTCTGGGATGAGATGTCATGTTGTATGCTTAGATGTATGCTAGTGTGTGTGTGAGTTTAAGATACAATATTGAACATGCCTTTAATGAGATTAAGACGTAAGACATAATGAGTGGAAGCCGACCCACGGATTAGGCGGTTTTGGGTGCCTAACACCTTCCCAAAATTGTACCTAAACTCCGAACCCATATTCTGGTAGTAAGATTAGTCCTTCCATGTAAGGGCGCTATATACGTGGTTCCTAGACCATAAAACTAGGTGGAAACTCCTTTTCTCCGCCCTAGTCCACTCGGCCGAGGCATACTTCCCAAACCACACGTTGTGCCCATAGGTATGCCCTAAGGCTTTAGGATGAAAGAAAAGAAGTATCTCACATATAAAGGCTTATCCCAAAACCCAAAGGTCTATCATAACTTAGAGGTTCAAAGGACCATAGCCCATTTGGTATCTTAAATCTAATCAAGGCCTTTTTCAAGAAGGAAGCCTTGGGTCTAAGGTAACAAATATGCTATGGGCCTAGCATCCAAGGATCTTACAAAGTCATTGAGCCTCTCTAATCTTGGGCCTCCTTATTGTATGTAAAGGCTGAGATGATGTGAGACCCATGGACCTTAAGAGGAAGGTAAATGTCCTCTAGCTTAAGTTTGGCTACCTCAAAGGAAAAGAAAAAGAACGAATAAAATGAAAATGAAGAGCTCTAAAGTGATGAATACATTATAGTCCCATATTTGAGACTAAAGGTTGCAATCTCTAAGCCCACTTTGATGAAGATCCATGAGTATAAGATGATAGTATTTTGTAAATGGACCGAGCCCTAATGAAACTAGGGGAAGGCCCATGAGAGGAAAGGGAGTGATTTTCTAAGGACATCTAAATAAAAAGGGTCTTTAACTTGGGACATGTACTTATAGAGGTAGACTTCTGTTTCAAGTACCATTACACCACTAAGACAAAGAAAGCACGTCCCTACCTCAATTTAGGTCCAACAAACTAGTGGTGGTGGTAGATGTTTGACTAAGGTTGACAATTAGCCTTAAGCAGAAATTTCCAAAAATGATAAATGAACAAAAGAAGATATTTGAATAAGTGAGGGCTCGCCTCACTCAAAAACTGTAATCCCCTATTTTTTGCTCAAAAACTATAATCCCCTTATTCTATGGTCTAGGTCCCCATTTTATTTCCCCCTCTTCCCCCATTTCCTGTTGTATATTTTCTAGTTGGATGTCAGAGGAAGCTAGTCCCATCAGACACTTCTTCTATCATTCTTTGATCATGAAGGAAGACTTTTAGGGTGTCTCTATTATTTAGGCTGATCATTTATAATTTATGCAACTGACATTAGGTTGTAACTTCTAATTAATGTGGAGGTGATAGCTACTTTGGGCTCTATGTCTTTCTCATGGTGTCCTCAGCAAGAATTCTGGGCCAAGGTCTCATCCTCGACAACTCTGTTGAAGCTTTCCTCGGCAAAGGGGTTCTTGGACTACCTCGGTGGATAGCTTGGGTCATTCTACTCTTCCTCGGACATGGGCTTATGATGTTAAGACATGGGCCCAACTTCTCATCTCTAAGATGCTTCTCCAACAGTCTTTTTTTGGCTCGCAATCCACAGGGTGGTGACATACCCCACTCACATTTTTTTAGTAAGCATGAAACTGGCTTATCTATATCAGTCACAATATCATGCAATTTTTTTAATTTGTAAACGCATAGAGTATGATCAAATTACAATACTACTCTTAATTTGTTTGTATAATAGAACACTAAATATTACAATTTTTTAGGAGTAAAATTATTGAAATATTGGAGGAAACTAACAAAAAACACTGCGCATCATACAAGAACTCAGCTAGTTGTCCATAATGGAGTTACTTTTTAGTTTTTACCCCTTCACTTCTAATTGATGTTCAAGAGTCTTAGACCTCTCCCAACTTCTTCTTCAGAAGGCAAATTATTTCTTTTAATTAATAGTAGTTTCTCTTTTGTCTATATTTCACTTCTCTTCGTAATTAGTAAACCAAATTGATAAACTATTATTTATTTCACTCCTTCTACTATAAATATATCGAAAATGAAATAGATATTCTAGGTCTTTTACATTGCTTAGGATGCTATTTGCACCTTTACTGGGAGAAAGTATATTGTGTTTCAGAAACTCCAGCTCAGAACACATGTGGAGTTTCTAAGACCAATGAAAATTTGACAAATGGATTAAAAATTACATCTCATCATCAAAGGTTATTTAAAATAAAAAAAACACAAACACTCTAAATTTTCAAAGCCCGCAGATTCAAAACAACACTCTCTCTGTGTCTCTGCTCGCTCACTGCTCTCTCTTCCAAACCTCCATAGCCACTGCCCACTGCCTAGCATCGTCGCCGGAGCTACGCTGCCAGACATAAACAGTTTTGAAAATACCAAATTTCACTATCCCGCCACTTTTCCATTTCCCATTCTCCAAAATAGCAAATCTCATCTCTCTCTGTTTCTCTCGCACCACCAAACCACACCGGCACCTCCATCTTCCCTCTCTCAACTCCAAACCTTGACAGCCACTGCCTAGCATCGCCGATCATCACCAGTTCCGACGAGACTGACCTTTGTCTCGTCGGAAAACGCCTAAAATCGTCTCTCCGTTGTCTCCAATTGTGTAAGTTTTCTTCACTGCTTTCAACTTCTGACTTTGCAAGAAGGTTTTCTCCTCACTTTTTTTCATTTTATTTTATAAATTTTCTGTTTACATGCGTGTCTTGATTTTTTTTTTCCAAAAAAATTGACTTATAAGTTCTTATGTAGTCTTATGTAGAAAGGAAACTTGTACTGTTTGATAAAATGCTTCAATGAGTATAGATGCACTAATATACAGTAAAAGGGTTTTTTTTTCATTGGTGGAAGATGTGTTGGTGATCGTTTGAAGGTGTTGTTCTATGGAGGAACCTAAAGAGGTGGGACATTTATGTTGTTCACTGGTGAGGACGAAATTAGTGGAGTAGATAACATAGAGCATGGAGACGATGAGGAAGAACCAAATGAGGGTGTTTCTCAAGCCTATTTGTGGTCTCATTTGGTACCAATGTGGTAACCTTTTGTCAGTGTCTTCAACTTTGATGTTCTTGCTTCCCATGCTTGAAGTTTGCATCTTAGCCGTTCATGTTCCTTCAATTTTACAAGTCTCCTCCTTCAATTTCAACCCAATTAATATTCACTCTCCTCTCTCTCTAGCTTCAGAGTCCCTTGCCTTTTTAATTTATCAGGTAAGAAATTCTATACTTTGGATATTTCTCTTTGCATTAAATTATAGGGAAAAATGAAAATTTTTGTAACAAAATTTGAATCTCAGATTTGTTTTGATTTATTCAAACTCAGATTAAAGTAGGGTAAAGTGTCATTTTTTAGACCACAAGTGAAAAAAGTGTTTTTGGTTGATGTTTTTAAGCAAACTACAGGCAGTGAAATCTCAAAAGAAAATTTAAAAAAAAAAAAAACATAAAAGAAAAAGTACTAGTCCTTTAATAAACGAACCTCAATGCAGAAACATTTGAGCTCTTAAAACAGTCTCCCTGGAATATCTATATAAACGATTTCAAGTCTTCTTATCTCACACACACAATTGAAAACTTTGACCCTTTCACTCATTTCTCACATTTTTGAGGTAAGTGTTTGTACTGTAAACTCAATCAAAATTCTTCCTTTTTTCTTTGCTTCGTTTTTGTATTGGTTCTGGTACCTCAGCGGGCTCATGTTCATTGATGGGGTTACAAATCCCATCATTTTTAACTAGTTTCTGCGTGGGATTTGTTTGTTATGCTTTCTCTGAGGTTAACATTTATCTAAATTTTAATGGGTATTATTAAAATTTTTTTTTTTATTGAATTGGTTGAAGTTTGCATCTTAGGTGGAACTGTGGAAACCTTGTGATTTGTGAACTGTGATTGTGATTAATCTGAGGCCATTAGTTTTTTGCATTCATATGAAGTTATGAACCATTGAATTGGTTATGATTTGGAATATGATTTTGTACAACACATTCCTAGCAATTTTTATTATTATACAAATATGAGAGGGAAGATGGAGGTGCTAGTGAGTGGTGACTGACTAGCACCACTCAAAAAATTGTTCTTTTAGATTAGATTAAAATTGTTATTTTTCTTTCTTCCAATGTTGAAGCTGTACGTACAATCTTGTTTTGGGGTTGTACATATTTCTCATCTTTATATTTTATTGTAGTAATAAAGAAAGGGACAAAATAAGATTGGGCTGCCTAGATTAACATTGATGGTTCCTTCCAGGTAATATATGATGCTACTGTAGTCAAACTTTGTGCTGGTCACTAAGATGAAGTCAATTCATATATTGATTGTAGTGTACTTTGTTACTTGCATATAGTCTAAGTCTATATTGCCTTAGATTTAAATAAAGAGGAATTTGGTACATTTTGTTTGATACCTTTGGATTATATCAACATCAGTCATGTTTATTATTGGCTTTATATACCCTGCTTTTTTTGTTTTGCATCATGGCACCATGTAGCGCCAGTTGTTGTTATGGAACCTTGCTAATTGTTTTTGGTATGTTGCTTATACTGTTACTAAATCAAATTGTGTATGAGTTTGGAATTGATCACTAAGAAAGTTTGAGAAAACTAAGAAAGTTTGAGAAAATAAGGGGACTGTGTTTTAAATTCTTTGCTTGAGTTTCCAAACAAAGCTCTGTGGAGGATTACTCCAACTTGTGGAATTGCTAAGATGTGCTTTGTACTTGGTTTTGATGGTAATAGGTAATGGTAGATTATATTGAGTGAATTTGAAGGATGGATTCTTACTTTAATTATGCTATGCTCACTTTGGAATATTTCCAATGGGATATATTTTTGCTAACTATGCAACTTGGAGATTTTGTTAGATTTGCATATGCTAGAATTAATCATATTAAATGTGCTCAGTTATGCATTTTGATAGAATCATTGTTTCTTTATATGCAATTGAATGAGATCTTTTTTATTCAAAACTTTTTTAGGTGGTGGTTTAGTTTTGTCAGTCAGAGCATGGGAGGGCATTGGGATTTGATTATCAAAATCTTAGGAGCCAAAGCAAGAAGAAGTGGTAGATCAGGTCTAGCATATGAAGCTATTACCCCTCAAGGATTGACCATTTTCAAGGGGGGTGCAAGTTGTGCAGCAGCAACAGCAGTTGAAGCAACACAAGAAGCTCTAGTGGAAGCTGCGTTGATAGCTAAAACTTTTGGTTTTGTTATAATTTTGTTTCTGTTTAGTAGGAATGGTATAGTGAAGGCTCGTAACTTGAAATGTCCGAATGGTTGCAAGGGTAGTACTATAGTTGCTGATATTGTGGCCCTTCAACAGCAGAATTTTGTGTAAAGCTATTTTTGTTCTTAGGGTCATTATAAGCCCAGTGTATAGGTTAGCTAGCCTAGCAACCAAAAATCCTAGACACCACAATTGGGTGCACCCAACTTTATTGTAATTTGCTGCTGTTGTTTTTCTGTTGGTATAAAAAAAAAAAAAAAAAAATCCTCTTATTTTTATATACAAAACAATCTCAAATAAATAATGAACATGTCTATTAATGAGATATATGAACTAATAAATGAAGGTTTAAAGATGTGACAATAAAAATAACTAAAATTGTACCAATGCTAAACTTGCTATAACTCAATCAAGCATTGATCCCACTAATCAGGTCAGCAGCAAACCTACTATGAGAAGCTCAAATAAATTTCACGTGATATCTTACAACTATAATATGGTTACATAACTGAAACTGCATTTTAAAAGGATACTTCTCCTTATAAAGGTATATGGCATTGGCTTCCATTTATTAAACCAATCTGGAAGTTCGAAATCAACAGTATTTCCAAGCAAGAGCAGTAATCACAATAACACCATTATCCTCATTTTTCACCATCAATATATTTCTTGTAAACACACTTGTACAATTCTCCCTTGGAATAATAAAAAACAAATCCCCTTCCCCCCCCCCCCCCCCTGTAAGAAAACAAAAAACAAAAAAAAGTCCAACACCTGCCATTCACTATATTATCAAAATAACAACAACAAAAAAAGTCTAGTACCAAAAAATTGTCATTCACTATATCATTCCCTTAACTAGAACAATATAACACTTGCAACAATCTAGCATTGCAATTCCACCACCATGCACATATAGAAACTAATATATAAGAATAAAAAGTACTCTTGCATTAAAAAATTTTATCATTTGCATATAATTAGTCTTTAACTAGAAGTTACTCAAACATATACAAAATCTATCATGTTTGAGTAATTTCATTCGTTACAAAAGCTTTACAAAATGATAGCTGTAATTAGTGTTTGGCTATGCAATCCCTTGTCCAAATTTTCAGCTATGTTATCTATAAAATTTTCAAGTCAAATATACTATCTAAGAGGTTCCTCCACTGTGCAATAATGACCAAAATGCTGTCCAAAAAACTGTCCAAAGATGCTGTCCATGAGCTGTGCAGTATATTGTCCAAAATACTATCCAAAAGAGTTTTTCTTCATACTTCAGAAATTTTTAGTAGGGCCCTAAAAAAAGAAGAACAATATTAGGGTAAAAAAAATAAACAAAAGCACATATTAAAGCTTCTCCCCCTCTAACATAAAAAGTTTAAGGTTATAGAATGTACTTGATTCAAGTGTGACATTGAGGTACTTTCTTGAAACATTCTTGTAGAGTTAATCATGGGATAAGCAGCAAACATTTCCGGGGGAAAGAATGATGTTTGAACATCTTCTATATAAAAAAAGAAAAAAAAATAGTAACAAATGATTAAGCTCAACAAGCAAAAATAAGAAAAATAAAAATTGAAATACTAGTTTTGTACTTACCATGTATCATAGAAATAGCTTTTGAAGCTTGTGAAGTGGTTGTATCTTTCACTTTTCTTATGTTCCTTTTTTTCAAATGATTTTCTTGAAGAATTGTTGTAGAGCTAACCATAGGATTAGCAATAGACATCTCCGGGGGAAGAAATGATAATTGAACATTTTCTTAAAAAAAAAGAAAAAATAGAGAGAGAGACAAAGTAAGAACATACAGTTAAACTCAACAAGCAAAAAATAAGAAAAAGAAAGCTTGAGTGCTAGTTTTGTACTTACCATGTACCATAGAAATAGTTTTTGGAGCTTTTGAAGTGGTTGCATCTTTCACTTTCTTTTTTCTTTGCTTCTTTTCCAGTTGACTTTTTATTCTAAAATTGGTTATCCCTTTCTTTCTCACATGTGGCGGATCAAGGATTGGTCTCTTACCATCTAAGCAAGGTTGCACATCATCATCATGTATGAGATCTTGAGGACATTTTTTACCAACATCTTCCACCTTATTTGTATCTGCTGAACTCTTTTCAAGCTTGCATAATAGCTCACTTAGACTATCCATTGCTATTTTGGTCCCATGATCAGTCAATGCAGCCTTATCACAACATTTATACCACAAAAGACTTAAGTTGCTCATATGCAATACATGAGTCGATTTCTCATTTGATTTAAATGAATCAACAGAGCAACACAACCTTTTCTTGGCATCTTTTGTCCATCTACTTGATATATATTTGTCGGGTATATTATTCACATTATTCACAAGAAAAACCCTTAAAGCATGGCAACATAACAATCCCAAAGTCTCAAATAATTTGCAATCACAATAAATACTTAATTCAACCCGGTTAAAATGCACAATATGAATCCTTCTACTCTCCCCACTACTTAGTGAATATGTAAAGTTATCCTCACAATGATTAGTTTCAACACAATTCAATCCCATACCTGAATTAAACTCTTCTTTAAACATTCCAAACAAAGCAAGAGTATAAACTTTAGCAGTATGACTTAAAATGCCCCCATGCTTATGAACTTTCCCAGGTGCACCATTCTTACAATGAAAATCTTCATTTATTTCATCTTGTCGCATTTGTGCTGCCTTTTCCTCATAAAATTTAATAACTTCAATAAGAGGCATAGATGTTTTCATAATTTGATGAAAGACACTATTTGTACTCTCACTTCTTTGAGTAGACTTCATCTTTGCAGAAAAGAAATCGAGATTGAAAGTTGGGCACCACTTTTCTCGAATTTGGTATAACTTGTCCAGCCATGTATTGTCCTTTAAATTATGCATCTCAATCATTTTACTCCAAGTTGACTCAAACTCCATTTCATTTGAACACCCACCATATAAGCAATGATTAAATCTTTGATTGAAATCTGGAACACCATAGATTCCAACAAGATTTTTTTGAGCATTTTTACTAATATGCCATAAACAAAGTCGATGACGAGACTCACTAAAAACCATATTAATAGCATTTGCCATCGCTTGGTCTTGATCTGTAAAAATAGATTTCGGTTGTCGACCTCCCATTGCAGTCAAAAAAGTCTCAAACAACCAAATAAATGACTGAGTTGTCTCATCTGATAAAAAAGCACAACCAAACAAAACATTGTTCCAATGATGATTGATTCCCACAAATGGTGCACAGATTAAGTTGTACTTATTGGTTCGATAAGTGGTGTCAAATATAACAACATCCCCAAAAGAGTCATAATCTACTTTTGATCTACCATCTCTCCAAAAGAAATTTGCAATTCTATTATCTTGGTCTACTTGCACCGAATAAAAAAACATTGGATCTTCACTTTGCTTTTCTTTGAAATGATTAATAATACTTTGCCCATCACCAGCTTCCATAATTTCTTTTCTTTTTGTTTGCACAAAATTATGACAATCTCGCCTAGAGAACCCAACATTATTTGCACCACCAAGTTCTTTTGACAAAAATGAGTAAGACTTTGTTGCTTTTATACCCGAACTAACCATTGTGCTAATTATATTCCCATGAGCAGGTAGCACCTTCCTTCTTGATCTCAAGTTACATCTTTCTTCTGGAGTTGCAAATTCATGATTGTGTGTGTCATTAAAGTGTGAAACACTCCAAATATCATTTTTTACATCAAACCGGATCCTAGCACGACAACCCGTTCTTACATCTAAATTATGATACTTTTTAACATTAGAAGGGTCTTCAAACTCTTTAAAACCTTGTTTTGAACACACAAATACTCGTTGCCTAATAACACCATTATACTTTCGTTTAACCGCTTTTCGAATGCTAAATCCCCTTTTTAAAGCATACTCATTATAAAGGTTATATGCTTCTTCTTCAGACCTCACTTGCATTCCAATTTTAATTTCATCACATTCACCCAAAGTTACATTTTCAAACTTTTCCCTTTTATCATTGTCCCCAACAGCAACAAAAGCATTTTTTGAAAAATCCATGACTAGTCGAACCTAATCATGGAAAAAAAGATATATTGAATGAATATCATGAAAAGATGACTATAAATATACATAAATCACCATAAAGTCATAAAAAAAGAATTGCTGCCAGCCACCCGCTGGTCCTCAGCCATAAACACATTGAAACTCAAGTGGGCTTTATAACAATTATCAAAATATCATAATTTTCCATAATAAATCAACCAAAGACTTAATCTAAGAAAATGACAAAAAGATAGATTAAATACCTTAGAGGAGACTCTTAGTATGAAACTATTTATTAAACTCAATTGCTTCAGCAAAAACAACAGAATAAAAGCATTGCATCCATCCCTACACCATGAAAAAAAAAACTATTACAAGGAATGAAAAAAATTGTGAGAAAAATTATGAAAATTCTAAGTAAGCCAACACATATTGCAAACTTAAATGCGTCTAAAAGAAATTATCTTTAACATGAATAGCTGAAAAAGAAAGAAAAAATCTAACAAATAAATAATACCTGAAAATCAAGCACAACCATCAAATACATTAAATCAACTAATAAACAAAGAAAGAAAATTTATTTATCTACTTATAAAACTACATTATACTAACCACTTTTAATCTAATCCAAAAGAACAAATTTTTGAAAAGAAAAAGAAAAAACGTTTACTATATTATTAGTGCATTCATCCTTACTGAAGCATTTTAGTAGACAGTACAAGTTCTCCTTTTAAATAAGAAACAAGACACATATGTAAACAGAAAATTCAGAAAATAAAATGAAAAGAGTGAGGGGAAACCTTCTTGCAAAGTCAATGTTGAAAGCGGCGCGAAAACTTTCGGCGATTTTGGGCGTTTTCCAACGAGACCGATGATGATCGACGATGCTAGGTAGCGGCTGTCAAGGTTTGGAGTTGATAGAGGGAAGATGGAGGTGCCGGTGACTGGTGTACTATAGTGGTGCGAGAAAAACAGAGAGAGAGGGCGTTTTCCGACGAGACAAAGGTCAGTCTCGTCGGAACTGATGATGACCGGTGATACTTAGGCAGCGGCTGTCAAGTTTTTGAGTTGAGAGAGGGAAGATGGAGGTGCTAGTGAGTGGTGACTGATGTGTTTCAGTGATGGTGAGAAACAGAGAGAGAGAGTGAGTGAGAGAGAGAGATGAAATTTTTTGTTTTGGAGAAGGGGAAAAGGCAGAGACGCAGTGGCGGGATGGGGGAAAATTAGAGGGCAATTCTGTCTTTTTGTTTTATGTAACTTGAGATGGTGAGCTGTTATTTTTAATCCATTTGTCAAATTTCCATTGGTCTTAGAAACTCCACATATGTGCTGAGCTGGAGTTCCTGAAACACAATATACTTTCTCCTTTACTGGACATCATACTGGCCTTGGACCAATACCTGGTTCAGATAATATGGTTGCAGGAGCTAGTAGAGGCTGAGTTGTCTTGAAATGACAAATCAACAATCAACGAAGAACTACTCAATAATAATAAAAACATAAAGCCTTTTTGAATTTAACTTTTGAAAACCATCATTTTTCAAGCTCGTTATTCTAATATATATTTTTAACTGATTTTAAATTCCTTAATAACACTAAAGTCAAAAAAAAATCCAAAACACGCTCCAATTTATATACACTCACACCTTAGCCCACCACGATAAGTAATTTAATAGTTTTTAAATACCTATGTGTGAAGTGGTTGGAAAATTAAGGAGTGTTATGGTATGTGATGGAATTAAAGATGAACGCAGCGGAAAAGTAAGTTTTGAAACGGATTTACTTCATTCGATATTGATAACATGCATAAAGTAAATTTCATAATTTGAGAACAAGAGATCGTACCTTGAAGCGGTGAATTCCAAAACCGAAGATTGAAGCACTTGGGAATACTTTTAATCTTCACTCCAATTCCACTAACGCCCAGGATGTGTGGTTTCTCAATTGGTAACAAAGGGATTATTAGAGAGTGACTTTCACTCACTTCCACACCATTACAATGATGTTTTTCTTACCAATAAAATTCTGTACGTTTTTCCCTTTGTATCTAACCAATATATCTAATTGGGCTGGCCTTTTGGGCCTTACCAATTGGGCTTAAGTGTGTGGCTTGGAGTGGGACCAAAAGGGACCAATAAGACACTAGCTCCAATGGGCCTTGAGCTTTTCTGTCAACTCTTGACAAGTCCAAAGTTACCATTAACTATATTTAATACCACTATATAAATATAGTTGCACTCTAGGTCTTATCTATATATATTATATCCCAAGACTTTATTATACATGCAACCCCTTCATAAAATATTCGTAGTACTCGATTTAATCCTTTAATGTTATTCATTATATATTTATGAAATCCTATTCCATAAATATATACTTTAGTCTTACTAAAGTGGTTAGGCTTAACTCTCTGAATAACAAATTCATTAAACTTATCTCAAGGGAATACTTTATATCTCCGTTAAGAGACTATGAATTCCATCTTGAGAATACATGTTCCATCAACACTAAATGTGGCTGCCCAACATACTGAGATTTTGACCATTACTTTAGATCTCACTCCTAATATATCAAAGCAACCTACACCTCATGATCAGGTTCATTATTCTCTCAGGATTAAGAGTTCATGCAAATACAAGTCATGAGATTTATTATTCATTTGACAGTCCTTAGGAGAATAATAAATCTCACAGCGATCCAGTTCAATATGTCTTAACTCTTAAAACATATTAACACATCAACCAGAAGTCTCCACTTCCATGATCAAGACAAATCATCGTGATTGACGTGTTATAGTCTTCGCAGATGAAATGCCCAATTTTATCACCAACTACGAACTATAATTCTGAGTTTACAAAGAACTTGTGATTTATGTCTTCTGTGACTTTTCACATAAATCACATACAATGCATCTCATGGACTAAATGATAATGTCCGAATATTCAAGTTACCACTATTTCAGATAATAATAAAACTAATTTATTAAACACAATATTAAGTCATACATAATGTCATACACAATGTCAAACTTAATATCATACATAGCATCACTCAATAGGATTTAAGGGCACTAATCCTAACAGTATGAGCATAGAAGCACTCTAAATTCTATATGAATTTGTGTTGTAGCATTTTAACATTATTCAATTCAAATGCATTAATATTACAACATAAATATAATGTTTTGGGAGTTATTACAAAAAGATAAGGAGCTAGTGAAATGTTTAATCTCACATTGAAAAGGAGGGAGACTCTTTTATTCTTTTTAATTGTGGTGATTAATGGGCTAATATGTAGTGGCACAGATATATGGCTAGATACGTGAGCAAGAGGGAAGTAAAGGGAGGAGGTTTTCTTTTTGTTTTTTTATCCATTATTATTGTGTTTGCACCAACAATTTGCTATAAAACTCTTATATTTATACCCTCATTCAAAGTATTGCCACAGCATTCTTTCATTAAATGGTATAATAGATATTTAAATATAAAAATATCTATTAAGACTTGTAGACTCTTGGCCTCGATCAGAATGGGGTGGAAAAACCGCCGCCGTCGTCGCGGGCCTTCATTCGACCACTCGCAATGGCGACAGCTCTCGCGCGTGGGGCCCCATTGGAGGGCCTCTCTCGAAATATGGTGTGTGCTATGTGCTTCACGCGGAGCTTCAGGTGCTCTCTCTTTCAGTGGAGGAAGGTAGGTCTACCTTTGGCATTATGGCAGGAATCTGGGCCAAATTTTAAGGGATTACCAAAGGTGAGTGGAGTTGCCTCCAATCATTGGGTTTTTCTAAGGTGTGATTGGTCACCTATTTCTAGTTGATTTTATTACCGATCCTAGGTTAAGAAAAAGGGCATTTTTCCTAATCTAATGTGGGTGGCAAAAAATCTTGATTCTTAGGTCCAGAAGTTTGGTTACGTGTGGGGAAGGTGTTAGACACCCTACAACGCCTATCCAAGGACAGTCCATTGTTTTGATAAAACCTTAATTTTCAGAAATTGGCAGTAAAAACATGATTTTGGCATTGGCTATCGGGGCTTTGCATGCATGGGAGTTTTGAGGTTTGGCTTTTGAATGGGTGTGGTCCCAATCTATGCTTTCCTAAGGCGTTCGAGTAAAGTGCCAGATTCCTACAGCGAAAATCTAGCGATAAGTCACCTTACTTTCGTGGCAAAAATTAGGCATTACCTGCCTTAGGTGGCACGGACTGTGAAAATCACACCGAAGAGGGGGGTGCGAGCAGGTATATATATACATACATCATGCACAATGCAAGCACACAGAGTAGGAAAGTAAATGCCTACATCCCTAGAGCATGGCCCAAAATATAGGTGCAGGAAAGTAAATAGGGGTCGCCATACTCTAGAGATGAGGACGAATGGTACACAGCATGATATACCTAATACAAACCATCTATAGGAGAAAGGGAGGAGGAAGGAAGAGGTTTAAAAGAGTACATAACCAAAGGGGATAAGCTAAACTCCTAAACCTAATGACTACAGGCGCTTGGCTTAACCACATGCTCGTGTCTGCGTCCCTTTTGCTTGCGCCTAGGAGACCGTGTCCTAGCTCCATACGTCCTCGCTCCATGTGTGTACATGCAAAGGCAAACACAAGAAACCAGCAGGCAAGCAATGGAAGGAAAAGATGCAAAGAGCATATGATAGAGGCATGAAGCAAATAAACATGATAGATATGGCAAACATGGAAACAAGGATGCGGGCAAACAAGTGAAAAGGAAAACATGCAAGAAAGAAAACAAAAGGTGGTGTCCACGGGGGACAAATGTAGGTTTGGATAGAATGTCAATAACTTCATTGTGTTGAAGCATGGACGACACACTAGCAAGCAAGACTCATGCATGGACATGTACGCAAATGTGTAAAGATGCATATAAAGCCAACGGGTGGCACAAACGAGCATGGCAAGCATATTATCGCATGGAGCGGAAAAGGGGAAAGGTATGCACGAAGCAACCGACATCATGGCAATGAGTCCCAAATGGTTGCATCCAAACAGGGCCTCATGAGCATCGGATGAAACCACACAACCACTCGCCTGCTAAGGGCATCAAGCGTGGCAAAACCTAGAACAAGAGAGGCTAACACAAGCATAAACATGCAAAATCGGTGATCCAAACCCTTTGATATGGGCCAAGGTGTATGGACGATAATGAAGACCATAGGGTGTAGATCAGGTCCGAACCAATAGGCCAAAACACAAGAAAGAAAGATAAAGCGTCAAAAGGGCTACAAAAGCACATGGCATGACAAACATAGCCTAGGGCTAGGCATATGAACATGGCATAGAGCACACAAGCACATGGAAAATAACATAAAACATGTAGAAAGCATAGATCCAAACATGTAGATTGTGAGCCCATGCCGCATGTCGCTGGCTTACCCACTGTAGAATGTAAGCCCAATGATGCATGTCGCTGGTTCACCCACTGTAGATCGTGAGTCTAGAGCGTAGCTGCTAGTTCACCCATTGTCTATTGTGGGCCTAGGATGCATGTCGCTAGCTTACCCACTATAGAATGTGAGCCTAGGACGCATGTCGCTGGCTTACCCACTGTAAAACATGAGCCTAGGACGTATGTCGTTGGCTTACCCACTGTAGAATGTGAGCCTGAGGACACGTATCGCCAATTCATCTACTGTAGATTGCGAGTATAGAGCGTAGCTGCTGGTTCACCTACTGTAGATTGTGAGCCAAGGACGCATGTCACTAGCTTTCCCACCGTATATTGTGAGCCTAGGATGCATGTCATTGGCTTACCCACTGTAGAATGCTTGTAAGAATCTGCTTTTTTGTGAGATCATATGCTTGATATAGACCTGCATAACATGTTTAGGAAAAAGTGCTCACTCCTACGACACCTTGGGTGAGCTTGAGAGGGAGGCCTACCATGAAAGGAAACTTAAGAGGTGGTAGGGCTCTTTTTCTTGTGGTGATCGGACACTCATCTGGCAGCTTCTAGGAGATGTCACTACTTTTCTTCACACCACACTAGATTGGCATTTGTTGGAGGTCATCACCTCTTGTTGGGACCCTACTTTGAGATGCGTCACCATTGGAGATGTTGACTTTGTGCGTACGTTAGAGGAGTATGATCGTTTCCTTTCTCTTTCTACTCCTCTGAGTACTGTTTTCATTCCACTAGTGCGAACACACTATCGCAAGAGGCTTACTAATCTGATGGGCTTCAAGAAGCCTATTGTGGAGGCGCTGACTTGGTATGGCAGCGAGATAGGAGGGAGCATGTCCTTTGAGTTCCTGCATGATCGGTTCCATTTATCGGAGTGCCCTGTTGGCTACCGAGATGATTTTGTGGATTTGGAGGAGCGGTGGGCATCCTAACAGTGTCAGGCCTTCCTAGTGGCTTTCTTTAGCGCGGTGCTATTCCCTTCACCATCAGGAGCTGTCAGTTTTTCCGTTCTCCCTCTAGTGAGTGCCCTGCCTCACGGTACCTCTTTCATTCTTGCTTTACTTTTCGAGACCATTAGATCCTTATCCTTGTGTCGGGAGGCTGGTAGAGGTGGGCTAGGCTGTTGCATTCATATGTTACAACTATAGTTCTGTAGCCACTTGAATGTCATTTCTAGGGATCAGCCTATGGGCTTTATGAGTAGGAATAGAGTCCAGGCTACTGTAGCTCTCGATCTTCCTTTCTCTGGGGATATTGATGGTTAGCTGAGATATTTGTGCGGCCTGAGTCCCAATGATTGGACCTAGAAAGTTAAGTGGTATCACTAGATGGCAGGGATAGACCTATTGTGTCAGTTTACTTGGCATTCCCGTGGTGGGCATTTGGGGGTGCACGGGGAACTTCCTAGTATGTCCATTTGGAAATTTGGGGGTATCCAGCATATCCCCCAACTTAGTGATCTTTCTGTTGTCACCTACGAGTATGGGCTCGTGGACATCGATGTAGCAGTGATAAGGCATGCCTTTGAGTTTTGGAGGCACGCAAGTTAAGCGTTTAGATACGCTATTCCAACTCTTTCGGGCAATTAAAGGACCCAACCACACGATAATGGAATATTCCTTACTCAGCTAGTGCAACCACAAAGTAAGGCTTGGCAATCCAATGGCCTACTGTCTCACCTGGCACATATGGCCTAATGGTAGAAGTCAAATCATCCCCTGAGGATATGATGGCATTCATTGAGAATTCTTTTGGACAAAGACGGATGAGACAAGCCAAATCTAATTCCTCCTTGCATGATTCCTGCGCCACTTCTAATCTAATGACCTTGGCTGGAGTCGGAAAAGTGACCCTGATATAAGGAATAGACATCCCTTGGCCAATGTACTTCCTTTTCTTTCCCCTGAAAGCCTGGGAAAGTTCCTCGTTGGAGGGGTCGTAGCCCAGACCAAAACCTCTTTTGTTATCTAGGAGTTCAACCAAAGAAGCCTTCCCATGTCCTACAGCACCGAGGCTTTGGCCTAACTGATAGCCAAATTTGAGCATCTCTTGGGCAGCCATTAGAGTAGTGGAGGGCCATGCTGACTCGAGTTTTGAAACTCTGGAAATCATGGAGACTAGCTCAAAACTGTTAAAAGTTGCGTCCAGAAAGGCATTGGCGCCAATGTAGGGGACGAAAGTCTCCTTGAAGAAAGTCAGGGGTTCCTCAGCCATAATAGTGATCATCAGATCCTCGGATGGGAACTTGAGTCTCCGATGAAGGGTAGAAGCGACTGCGCCTGCGGCATGTAGCCAAGGCCTCCCTAAGAGCATATTATAAGGGGAATCCACCTTGATGACTTAGAAGTTGACCATGAAAAACATGGGGCCAACTCCAATGGCTACCTCAATTTTGCCTTGCACCTCCCAGAGAGTGCCATCAAAAGCTCTAATGATCATGCTGGTAGGGCGGATAAAAGAGGTATCCACATTCAAATGCTCTAAAGTGGGCATCGGGCAAACATTCAAGGCTGACCCATTGTCAATCAGTACTCTAGCAATGACCATATCTTCACACTTTACTATAATGTGCATGGGCAAAGTATGCTCTCTACCTTCTAGTGGTAGTTCATCATCCGTAAAGGAAATCTGGTTAGCAGCCAACACTGTTGAAACCATACCTTCAAAGGCAGATTCCGTAGCACTTGTAGGAACATATGTTTCTTTCAAGACTTTCAAGAGAGCCTTGCAGTGGACATCAAAGGATAGCAACAGTGCTAAGATAGAAATCTGAGCTGGCTACTTGTTTAGTTTCTGAATCACACTATACTCTGAGTTTCTGATAACTTTCAAGAACTCCTCGGCTTCTTCGATTGTGACCCTGTTCCTGATTGGTTCGGCAGTGCCCTTGCCAATCTATTTCCTTCTCTTTTCTAACACCTTGGGAGTATAGCAGCGATCACTCCTAGTGAGCCCAGATAGACCTAAAGAGATATTGGAACAGGCCTCCTCTTTTCCAGTTCGAGTGAAGATCAAGGACACATCGTATTTCCAGGGGACACGATGGCTATCTTCATAAGGGAGCAGCTTTGGCATGCGAATGATAACACCCTCCTGAGTTTGCAAATTGGGCACTATAGAGAACATCTTCAGATTACTGACCACCGGACTTGGCAGAATGGCTTTAAGGGCCTTTGAGCTGAGTACCCCAGAGATCCCTGAGGTAGACTTTGGCAGAATAAGAGGATCCAACCCTCGAATAGCGGGAACAATGGCAATTCCCTCTTGAACTGATGATGAGGCTGGCCCTACGACTGCAGGCAATGCAAAAACTAGAGGAATGATTCCTTCGATGGCTGGCAGGGCTTGCCCTTTCCCTAAATCTAATGACCCCGAATCCACAAGCGTTTCCACAATCTCCTTATTGACTACCGAAGAGGAAGGTACTGAAGCAACTTGGCCAAGGTGTTTTAGTAAATATTCATCCCAATCCTTCCTTAACCTAACTAATATAGCATTGCCACTAGCTCCTGACTGGGTAGCTAAAGGACATAAACTAGCTACCATACAATCACCTCTTTGCACAATTTCCCTTTCAATCCAGATGATATTGCGTTTAGCTAGACTATGCACCTATGCTCGAAGCACTTTACAATTGAACAGGGCATAACTGTCTTCACTGTCACAGAATGAGCAGATTCCCCAATCAAATCCCATAGTTCCTATACCCTTAAGATCAAGGTCGCTCTCTTGGACTAAGGCTCGAAGCATAGCCTTCTATGGGAATGACGGTGAGGAGAAATTCGGAACCCTTTCTTCCACTATGATGATGGTATTCACATTCCCTTCCTGATGGGAAGGCAAAAGGTTGGTGATGATGTTTGGAGCGGCTGCATTATCGAACTGTATCAACTTGTTGTCTGTGAGATCTTGGACACGGTCCTTCAAATGGTAACATTCTTCAAGGGTATGCCCCTCGGCCCCAAAATGGTGTTCACACTTCTTAGACGGATCAAAACCAAGTGATGGAGGGCCTCCTCTGGGCTTGTAGAACATCGAGGTCACTAGCTTCCTTTCCAGCAGGTAAGCATAGAGATATGCCATGGGCATGGGTAATGAAGTGTACTTTTGACTTTCCTTCTTAAAGGGACAAGGTGGGTCTAGCCTCCCTTTTTGATTAAAGGATCAGTTAGGTGCTTGAGCAGACTGATTCTGTTGCTGATAAGGTCTAGTAGTTTAGGTACCATAGGTAGAAGCAACACCCCGAGGCCTTTTCTATGCATTGTCAATCATAAGCACATCGGCTTCCTTAGTCTTACGGCCGGTCATTCCCTTGACTTGTTGTTCAACCATGGAACTCAAAGACTCGACATCCATGATCTTTTTGCTCATAATACCCTCGTCAATGCGGTCCCTAATAGGGATGAGGCTAGCAAAATGAGTGACTTAGGTGCTGATCATCTTTTCATAGTAAGGAGGCTTGAAGTTGTCAATGAACCACTTGATCATCTCATTTTCCATCATAAAGGGTTGCACTTGTGCAGCTAGCTCACGCCATCTCTAGGCATACTCACGGAAGGACTCCCCACTCTTCTTTTCTGTCCTTTAAAGAACTGTGCAGTCAGGCGCTATCTCGGTGTTGAACCTGTAGTATTCCAGGAAAACGTTGGCCATTTCCCTCCAGCTAGAGGTCTTTTCCAATCTCGCATACCATGTGGCCGTGAGGTTGGTCAAGCTATCATGGAAAATCTGGCAAAGCAAAGGGTGATTATCCCCATAGGGAGCCATCTTCCTACAGAACATGCACAAGTGTGGGCAAGGGTCTCCTGTACCATCATACTTGACAAACTCTGGTGCCTTGAACTTGGGAGGCATAATGACCTGAGGGAAGTTGGTCAGACTATCTAGATCAACACTTCCATGGGCGCTGGAGCCCTCTATGATATGAAGCTTCTCAGCTAGAGTTTCCACTTGGCTCTTGGCCATACCAAATTCGAGGTTCTTGTCCTTAGAAGGATCTGTTTCCTGGTCATTTCCCTGAGGTGGTACATTGTGACCCTGGTCCTGTACTGGTGGAGGCTGATTTTCATTCTCAGTTTGGAGGCCTCCTTGGCTATGGCCAGAAGAGTTCAATCCTCCTCCTACAACTAGTTATTGCACCATGTGCATCAATTTTGACACTTGCTCTTTCAGAAAAGCAACTTCCTAAATAGTTTCCTCATGGGGAGAGGTACCACTAGTAGACATCTCTATTGCTCGAGACCTAGTGACAATGGGATCACGGTGTGGCAATAGCTTAGCCTATTTCTTTTTAGCAATCTTTTGATCTTGAGAAAGAATGTGATGCGGAAGAAATGGGGTGCATTTGACAATGTGGAAACACAACACCAAAATCAAGCTAGTTTGTGTCTTTGCTATTTAATATGCACCTTAGGATGCACGGACTGTGACAATCACACCAGAGGGGGGTGCGAGCAAGTATATATATACATACATCATGCACAATGCAAGCACACAGAGCAAGAAAGTAAATGCCTACATCCCTAGAGCATGGCCTAAAATATAGGTGCAGGAAAGTAAACAGGGGTCGCCATACTGTAGAGATGAGGATGAATGGTACACGGCATGATATACCTAATACAAACCATCTAGGGGAGAAAGGGAGGAGGAAGGAAAGGGTTTAAAAGAGTACATAACCAAAAGGGAGAAGCTAAACTCCTAAACCTACTGACTACTGCCGCTTGGCTTAACCACATGCTTGCGTCTGCATCCCTTTTGCTTACGCCTGGGAGATCGTGTCCTAACTCCATACGTCCTCGCCCCATGTGTGTACATGCAAAGGCAAAGATAAGAAACCAGCAAGCAAGCAATGGAAGGAAAAGATGCAAAAAGCACATGACAAAGGCATGAAGCAGATAAACATGATAGATATGGCAAACATAGAAACAAGGATGCGGGTAAACATGCAAGAAAGAAAACAAAAGGTGGTGTCCACAGGGGAAAAATGTAGGTTTGGATTGAATGTCCATAACTTCATTGTGTTAAAGCACGGACGACACACTAGCAAGCAAGACTCATACATGGACGTGTAAGCAAGCGTGTAAAGATGCATATAAAGCCAACAGGTGGCACAAACAAGAATGGCAAGCATAACACCACACAGCAGAAAAGGGGAAAGGTATGCACGAAGCATCCGGCATCATGGCGATGCATCCTAAGTGGTTGCATCCAAACAGGGCCTTATAGGCGTCGGATGTAACCACACAACCACACGTCCGCTATAGGCGTCAAGCGTGGCAAAGCATAGAACAAGAGAGGCTAACACAAGCATAAAGCATAGAAGCAAGCAAGCATAGACATGCAAAATGGGTGATCCAAACCCTTTGATATGGGCCAAGGTGTATGGACGATGACAAAGACCATAGGGTCTAGATCAGGTCTGAACCAATAGGCCAAAACACAAGAAAGAAAGATAAAGCGACAAAAGGGCTACAAAAGCACATGGCATGACAAACATAGCCTAGGTTTAGGCACGCGAACATGGCATAAAGCGCACAAGCACATGGAAAATAACATGAAACATGTAGAAAGTATAGATCCAAACACACAAGCATGTGGAAGCATAGACATAGGCATATAGGCATAGAAACATGCATTTAAACATATAGAAATTTAGCATATAGACATGGAAGGACATGAATCCAAGCATACAAGCATGTGAAGACTCGGATATAGGCATAGGAGCATAGAACGTGCATACAAACATGTAGATCTAAGCAAGGCATAACCATAGACATGATATCAAGCATGTGAGCCTGTAACCCTAACATCAACATAGAGCAAAAAAAGGAACAAAACATAGAAAAACATGGCATAAAACCCTAAGCATGTAGATCTAAACATATGAACATGTGGGAACATAGATCTAAGCACGAAACATGGCATAAGACATAACAACAAAGAGAGTTAAGCTAAAAACACAAATAAAGCAAGAAACATGCTAAAGAAAGCAATAAATCATGTTATTCGAGCAAAAGGAGCAAGATAAATGCTAGGGGAAGATTTAGAAGGTTAGGGGTGTGGATAATAGATAAAAAGGCTACATCCACACCCCTAAACCCCAAATCCAAAGTGTAGAACCAAGGAAACGAAGATTTGGTATAAGAACAATACCTTGTTAAGATTTGGTATAAGAACAATACCTTATGTTGTTGGTGAAGAGAGAAGAATCAAGAGGTTTTAATGTGTTTTTTGGGTGTTTTGTGTGTGTTTTTTAGTGTTTGGAAGAGAGAAAAACAAGTAGAGAAACTAGGCAAAGACCAAAAAGTCAGAAAAATGTCTTCCCTTTTTTGGTTTGAGGGGTGCATGGGGCTATTTATAGCCTCAGCATGCATTTCAAGGCGACGGCCCTTGGAGGGTCGCTGGCGGCCCTTCAAGGACCGCGAGCCTCAAAAGGCTTGAAATGGGGCTGATCTTGACACCCTTGGAAAGATCCTGACTCCCTGTTTCTAAAAAGGTATGGAACTTGGAAATCCAACGGTCGGATCAAAAGTTATGGCTGTCGGAAGTTAGTGGTGCATCGATTAGTGCGTCATCCCGGTTTTCGTGATATCTCGGCCATTCTAACTCCAATTTCGACCCATGAATAGTCGTTGGAATGATAATTTGATCATCTTTGCAATGGCATTGGTTTTGACCCATTCTGATAGCCGGATCAAAATTAGGGTTTTTAGGCCCACCCAAGATTGACTTCAAGTCAAACTTGGTCAAAGTTGTTAAAATTCTCCGAGAAGCTTGAGTTTGATGTGAAACTATGAAAAATGTATTTTTGTGAGAGTTTTGACCTCGTTTGACCCTTGGTCCAGCCTAGGGTTGATCAGGGGCATTTTGGTCATTTTAGGTGAAAAAATGCACCTCAGGTGCTCTGATGCCCGAATGGTAGCTCCACGTCGTTTTGGATGTTCTCGCGGCCCCATGGAGGGAAAATGATATTTTTGGATTTTTTAGGGTCCGGTACGCAAATTGATGATGGACAAAATACGGCATCAACAAGACTATAATCATAATAAGGATCATATTTTGTTGAACATTTCTATGCATTGCACAAATTAATTAACTAGTCACATATAATCAAATATATATTATGCTCATTCCAAACTTGGCTTTCTAGACTATAAGCGGGCGCAACAAGCTAATCCCACCTAGAGCAGTGGATTAAGGTTAGACAGCCTAATACAATTAATTTGCTAGAGAAATGGGCTTTTGAGGTCAACTTCAATGTGCTAGTATGATTAAGCTTTAGGTGGATGGTAAAAGTTAAATAATTCAAAGTAGAAGAACATATTTTTATAATTAACACTTCCTCGATTGTTCAAGTCTTGAGTACAGGATAGTGTTACACAATATTAGTATTTCCTTTCAATCTCCCCTCCCTGTTGGGGTTTCCTTTCTATATATATAGTTAGCTGAATTGCATTTGAGCCCTCCACTTGTAGAGTCATTAACGTTCCTTTAGATGCTTGTCCCATCAAGGTTTTGCTGGAAGTGGTTGAGTGTGCTACAAGTTGTTAAGGCACTGTTCAAAGTTCATTTCTCCATTAATGTGGCCAGTTGAGTTGGTGCATTGCATTAAATGCAAAAGTGATGGTTACATTGTCTGGATACTTCCTTTCTTCTTTGCTCGCACGTCTTTACTATCTTCTTCGGCCTTCTATCATCTGGTGCAAGTGGCATGCCTAGCAATTCCCGAGGAACACTCGCTCTTTAGGCTCCTTAGAAGGCCAACTTCTTCGTGGTTCCTCCTCAGATTCTCATCCACGTGTTGGGTAAAGACTAGTGCATGGGTGGGCTTTCCCCTTTCTCTGACTTGGCCAATGGGCTCTATTCCATACTTGGATTTTACCCTTCTCACAATAGCACCACAAAATTTCACTCATGCTGCAACTCTGGAGAATGGAATTTTGATAAGATATGGGAGCTCTGGCACGTTTTTGATGTGTTCCCACCTGGGAATGTCTTGTCGCTTCAGCATTCCTGATGCTTCGGCATCCGTAATGCTACAGTTAATGTAGTAGGCAGCTTCGTGTCCCCCACATTCTACAACATGATGAAGATCCAATGGCTGAGGTTTTTATCGGTTTCTGGGTGGGAAATTTATCGGTCTTTTTTCATCCCTATATAAAAAAGAAGGGGGGCCACTCTCCCCTATTTTACCAATCTTTCTTTTACCATCAAAGAAGCAGTCCGAGGAGCCCAATCTCCCAAATTTGTAATTGTCTTAAGTTTTCACTTAGCTTAGAGTCTTCTTTTTTTTTCTTTTTTTTTTTTAGTCATAAGGGTAGATTTACTAGTTTAGTTAATACACCTGAGGCGAGGGAAACCTTTAAAACTAAATACAACATTCCTGCTGGTGTAGAAATAGAGCACTGTCACTTAGGGGAATGGCATACTAAGAGACCTCCCAGGGCCGTGATCATCCCCATGATTGCCTTTATAGAAGGTGGGATGCAAATTCCCATTGGCACGGTAACGAGAGATTTTCTTATTTTTTATAGATTTAGCCCAACCCAGTGCTCTCCGAACTTTTTTAGGATACTAGGTGTGCGTTTGGGAACTGATTAAAAATTAAAATTATTTTACTATTCAACTTATTTTTGTTACTATTCATGGACCCCACTACACTTTTTGGTACTATTCATGGGCTCCACTGTACTATTTCAACTAACTTTTACATTTATCTATAGTACTTTCAGCAATAAGTTTTTAGTTTTAGCAAAATAAGCGATATCCAAACACTCCCTAGGTAGTGTAGATATGTTAAATTTTAAGATGGGTGTTAACTTGACCCATCATGATATCAATTGGGTGTACAATTGTCAGAATAGCAAAGATACGAGATATAATTTTAGGACTAGGGTACCTTCAGTTAGGTTGATCTTTTGCCTTCCTGAAACCAACAAAGGCATGGACGAGGAATATTTGATCGTCTAGGGTGAATGGCATGATGGGTTGCATTGTCCTACTTGGGACGGGGAGCCAGGTGGGATGATCATAGGCTTGACAAGCTACTTTACCCTTAGTCTATAGAAAATCATTTTCTTCACTTCCCATTTACTTTACGCTTATTTGTTTATCTATAGGAACATATACTCTATTTCTTTCTTTTTTTGTAAAGGTGTCTAATCTCCAACTCTTCCTTTCTCTAATCTACTGCAAATAAAGATTTCACTGCTCCCAACCTTAACTTGGTGAACCATGAGGACCTTAACAGAATCCTGAGGTCTAAGATCTTCCTCCATAAAGACAGTCAGCTTCGTGCCACCTACGTCATCCTCAGATATACTCTGATCACGAATCGCTTTTAGTTTCCTAAGGACGTGATCAAAGCCAAAGACCCCCGTTTAACAAGCATCGACATAGCTGTCCCCGAATTCCTCATTGGTCCTCTTCCCAAAGGAACTCATGATGTTGAATTAACCACTCAACAAGTCGTCGACCATATATAGGTCGAGGAGGAGGTCATACTTTTTGATGAAGAGCCAGCGGAACAGGTACAGGTGCCCACCTACATTGATCTCGAAGAAGACTTCAAAGATTTCAATAGGCCTGACTACACAGAGCATTCCAAGGCTAGTTCTAGACCTCAAGTTACAGCATTCCAACCTTTTAGCACTGATGGAAACTCACGCAGAGGGAGCTTCACCTGCGGTGATTATAGATCCGAGACCTCCTACCCCCCTTCTAGCTCGGACCTCTCCTTTTAAACCTAGGGAAAAGAAAAGAAAGAGAGATAAGAGGACCAAGAAGAAAGGTTTCGAGGAGGGAAAAATTCAGCCCTCGATGGAGCAAGAGCCTCCAAAGGGGCCAAAGGTTGCTAAGGGCTAGCAGAAGGAAAGTTCCACCGAAGGAACCAATTTCAGCATTGCAGCGGACCGTCGTTCCAAGATCCCAGCTTGGAGCCCCCTTCTGGTGTTGGATAGGGCCCCGCTCTCTTCTAACTCTTCCATTAAAGAATTTCAGCAAGGCAGAGCTGGATATGTGGCAAACTGTAACACCCCAACCTAATTGCATAATTAAATTTATGGGTTTATATGCTTGTTATTATCTTAATTAATTTAAGTGCATAAAGCTTTGATATTGTGATATTATAAAACATATATGCTCTTTTAATGTTATGGAAAGAATTTATAAAGGTAAGGGTTTATATGTAAAGTTATATTGTTGTTTGGGCCATTCTAGAATATAAGCTTATAAGGGGGGGGGGGGGGGGGGGAGGGGGGGGGGGAAGTAAATTTTTAAAAGTTAAAGGTTGACTAGCATGCACATGCCCCACAAAATTTCTCCATTATCTTCTCTTGGCTGCACTAGAAAGTTCAACTCATTTTCTTCTTTCTTTATTCCTTTTTCTTTGTTCTTGTTTCTTCTCTCTTTGCTCTTACACGGTAGCCCTTCCTCTCTCAACGAAACAATATATCCCTCTCTAAAGAAGAAATTAAAAGGTTAACACTAAAGTTTCAACTTCAAAGGTTGTGGGTAAGTAGATAAAACTATATCTTATTTTGGGTATTTTGATAGTATAATTGTTTTGTTCTTTCCCTTCTTTACTCTCTATTCTGATTTTAGAAGCTGAACTTGTGATTCTGTTTTTGTAATTTGAAAGATTGATGATATTATGGTCCTTTGGATGCTTATTAACGTATTTTAATATGTATAGTGTAGGTATGAAAATACCCAAATGAAATGAAGGCCAATTGGTGTTAGTTGATGATTTTGTAAGAAAATTTGTTAAAGCTGTCACTGTGATAGATTTGGGGTTTACAAATAGAAAAATATGTATTAAATCATTTGCTATGAATTAGGATGCAAGGAGTAGTTTTTATGAGTTCTGAGATACATATCATATACTATATATAATAGTAGAAGCCTTTTAAAGAGGTGCTGCCACGTTTACAATTTAAAGAGCGATACATCATATTGTTTGGCAATGCTACAACACCGGTTAACAGCGAATCAGTGCATTAAAATACTGTTTAGAGCCCTCTGGGTATAAAAGGAAATTAACTGCTTAAGACAGAAAAAAGAAAGATCGGTACACGGAGAAAAAAAGGAGAGAGAGACCGAGAGAAAAAAAAGACAGAGAAATAGAGAGGCAGAGAACAGAGAAGGAGAGAGAGATCGAGAGATCAAAAACTGTACACTCTAACAACTGAAACCCAAAACACACAATCATCCATTCTTTCTATTTGTTAACATAAACGGCTAAGAGAAAAGATTTTCCCTGCCGATGAAAAAGAAAAAACAGAAGCCCATTGACTTTCCTGTCAGATTTCTTCATCTAACTGTCCGTTAATTTCTTTCACCGGTGAGTTTTAATCTTCAATTTAAGTTTTTTTTTTAATTATGATTAGGTTTTGATATTTTGTTGGGATTGTTTTCGATTTTGGTATTTTAATTAAGTTTTTCTCTTCGCTTTTCAGTTTGACATTCTCATCTACACGCCCTCAAGTTCAACTAGGTACCAATTTCGAATCAATCAGATTCTAGATCGCTTAGATCTACTTTGATTTTTTTTCATTTTGTCAGATCTTCTGCCATCACCGTAAGCCTCCACTCACTACCCGACTATCAGAATCGCTATTGGTAAAAGTTATGTTTTAAATTTAAAATTTAGGGTTTTTGGTTTTTATTTGGAGAATCAATTGGGTGTTAATTATGATGTAGATTGGTATTTTGGGTCAGATTTGATTTTGATTAATAGATTGGTATTTTGAGTCAGAAATAAAGAGAGGCGATGAAACAGAGAAAGGCGATGAGTACATGGAGAAAGAAGCAGAGAAAGAGAAGAGGCGACGAAATCAAAAACTTTCATAAAAAAATTTTGCAGACCCAAAACCTTGGCAGAATGGTAAACAGAGAAGGCACGGAGTGGGGACTGGGTAGAGAAAAATCTGCCACCATCAGAGAGATTGACTGTGTACCCATAACCGGTAAAGTTAATGATTTTGTTTTTTTTTTTTTTTTTTCCCTTTTCCTTTTCGTTTACAAATCTGGGAATTGAATATAATATAGGTTTGAATTTCTTGGTTGGATTGGTTTAGATTTAGATTTTTTAATAATTTACTATGGAATTTGGATTAGAATAGGTTTTGTTTTGCCTATTTGGGTTGCATTCGTTTTGGGTATCTGCCTACATGCATGGCATTTCATTTATGTTTTTTTTATTTAATTTTTTTATAATTGATATATATTTCATTACCTCTTCGATATATTTTGGTGTCCTATGTTCTCTTTGTTCGTTTTCCTGCAGTTGCCGATAAAGGCTACAGCATTCACTGATCACAGTGATTGAGGTATAAAATGCATTAGAATGAGTACCAAAATTAAAGGCAAGTTTTTACAAATTTTCCCCTTTATTTTCCCGGTTCTTAATTTAGAATCTCAGTTTTCTGTTATTAATTGTTGTGTTTGGTTTTGGGGACATAACTTCAAAGCATAAAAACCTAGAACCATCTGAAAACCAAAATTGCAAGTTGTTTTTAATTTTCATTTTACTTTCTGCTTCCAATTTGTGCTGCGTTTTCTTTATTTCATATTTTTCTTTCTTTTTTGGCTTTCACTTTTCAGGAAACAGAGGTCTCTTCTCATGAAACCTTGTAGCAAGTTGTTCTCCCAGGTCCAACATAGATTCTGATGTGTACCTCTCATTTCTTTCAAGACTTTGTTCGCTCAAGTAATCAATTTTGTTGCTCTCCTAACTCATTATTATTCTCAACTTTATTCCCATCATCTATTAGATTTTCAATTTTCATTTGATTTGGAATTTGTTCTTCTCAGATTGAAGTTGCTGATTTATGCCAAATATGTTTAGAATGGGAATTTAATCTAAAGTTAATTAATATGCACTTGAATATTGTCTAGGAAACTTTGGTTAGATATGGGCTCAAATTGCAAATTTGGAAGTACTAATACATACGTGTTTAGGAAGTTTTTTTGTTACATTTGAATTTTACAATGATTCATTAAGTGTTGTTTCTTTTACATGTACACAAGCTGTTTGATAAAATTCTTAAGTGATATTTGTTGGCCTTTTTTATTCTCTTCCCCAGTGATGTTATTAGCCCAAAACACCGACTCCTTCAAGGTCACTCTTTTCCTCCCTCTCCGACAAAATTGCATAACATAATTGTGAATTGTTTTAACTTTTATTTAGTTTTACTAATTCTTTTATTTTCAAATTGCTTTTAGTTCAAGTATTGTTTATTTCAAAAGTCAATTTGGATTATAAGACTAAAATCTGCACCTAAGAATCAGTTAAATTGTTTGTTCGTTTTTCAAATTTCAATTTGCTTCCAATAAGGTTCCATTTCTTTATTTCTGCATGTTTTCTTTCCTTTTTTTTTCTCTTTTTTATTGTTATGTTTGGCTGCAGAGAAAGTCTCTGATATTTTCAGAAGTATAATATGAGATTTTTTGATTGGTAGGTGGTTGACAACTTTCATTGTGATTTGATGGTTAGGTTATGTACATGAAAGCTTCTTAGAGAGCAACTTGGCTATTGTTGGTGGTAGTGTATAGCTAATGAGGAAGGATTGTCAAGGTAATAAAACGTTTCCACCTGTTCTTGAGTGTAAAAGGATTGTGGGCTGTTTTTTATTTTTTGATTTTTATGGGTTTTCTTAATTCTTTCATGTTAAAGTTTATTGCATTGAGTTTAGCAATGCTAACGAATTTTTTTGGGGGGAGGGTTACTATATAATATGGTTGATAAAGTTTTTTCAATGAAGGAGTGGTACTGGTATACTATATAGATTAAAAAGAGTTGTAGCTGTAGTTTCCTTTATTTTAATTTTTGTTTGTTAGCCCACCAAGGAGATTAAATTTAATCTCAAACTATTGATATTGAACCATACTTTTACATTGTTATTTTGTTGTGAAAGTTTAATACATAGAACAAGCTTCTTCTTCTACTTCTTTTTTGTGTGTGCATGTTATCTCATTTATAAAATCTACTAAAAATTGAAACTATCTATGTTTGGTATGGTTTTTGGAGCCTAGATAAGCCTGCTGTGAGGTAATAACTTTTTAAAATAAAAAAACATAAAACAGTGAGAAATGCTTTTGTCATTGATGATGGAATTTATTGGTATCTATTGGTAAGCTATCTCGGTAAGTGAAAAAGATATTACAATACATTGTCTTCTGTCATATAATTTATAGAAACTACGATTGCAGACTACAAGATGAGAAAGCATGGTTTGTTTGGCTGATACTAGAAAAACGTAGCAAAAGGCCATAATGTTTCTATGATTGAACACAATATGATATTTTGGTTTTGGTCTTTTTTACTTTTTAATATTGTAAGAGCCTATTGCATTATCAATAGAGAATTTGTTGTGTCAAGGATATTTAAAAAAGAATTTCGAACCCATTAGATTGAGAAGTTTTTTTTACTCATAAGCCTAACTTTTAGTTACTTCAAGTATTTTTCTGTAACACTTGGTTTTTATTTATGCAGTAAGTTTTGGATTTCTATTGCTTTAGTTTCTATAGGTCACATTTGTATGTGCAATTTATCTTTTTAATAAAAACTTATAGAAATTGCAATTGGTAAATCAATTTTGCAAACACATTTACGTCTTTGATTAGTTTTGGTGATAATATGTTTTTTCTTTCAAAGATTGCCTTTTAAAAATATTGTTTGCTAATTTGTGGGTTGAAAAAATAGAACTTGAATAGTTTTTTTTTACAGAGTTGGGTCTAAAATTTCCCACAGCCAAGGTGGGAAGCAAAATTGGGTGTGGATACATAGCTTGATGTCATTCATAACGAGAGCTCCTACCTATGCCTTGGAATTTTTTTAAGAGCATGCTTTGTAAGTACTTTTATTCTGTTTTGAGATGATTAAAGCTTTATCATAATTATCTCATTGGAATTTTGGCATGGTTAAAAAAAGGGGCAGCAAGGTATATAAATGTGCACATGCTTAAATATTTGTATGTATCAGTCCTGCCAATTTGTAGTAAAGAATTATTATCTTCAACTATAAGATTAAAAAATATATATATATTGTTTCTTTAGCCAATCTGATTATTTTGGTTTTGATGTAATAATATTATTCTTATTTTTTTTTTTTGGATGGCATAACAAATTGAAGATATACTATATGATAGTAGGTCTAAAACAAAACTAAAAAAAAAACTAAAATCAAAGTAGAAATTTTATTCATATATATATATATATATATATATTGTTTTGCTTTCAAAGTTGGCTAAATTAATAATGTCTATCATGTGTTGGATGGAATTCATGATATATGTAATGGTTAGTGGAACTCATTTGCTGTTTCATATATCAATTGTGGGGCCCAAATATTTGGCAATCCCGGCCCTCCATATCAGGCCCAAGGCCCATGCCGAGGACAATACAGAATCCGAGGATGAGTGGGGGAGGCCCAAGTCGTCAAGGAACTTCGCCGAGGAGACCATGTCCTCGGCAGGCTGACGTTGAAGAAAGGGAGCTGTCATCCACGCATTAAGTGCACGCAACCGACACTCTGGCCGCATTAATGGTGAATTGACCATCGAACAGTGATGCCTTGGTTACTTCAACTAACAGAGAGCCTGCAAAGGTGGCTGATGGGACAAGCCCTCAGACACAGGTTCAGATGACCGACAAGTGGACGGCAGAGATCGACTGAACAAGACTATATAATAGAGTGAACCCCCAAGGGTTAGGGGGTCCTTCGGTTGGGAGGTCAAGGGGTTTTCCGGGGTGTTCAAAGACAACCCTTGTATTCATTAGTTCTAAGGGAAGAGCTCCTCGGATTGGGCCGAGGACGAACTTTCCCTTAGAACGCTTAGCCAAATCTCAGTTGTTGGTCTTGTAAACCCCCATCGACTGTTGTATCTTTCGCCAATGCCTAGTCCTTCTATCCACTCTCTACAAATTCATTGTACAGGATCGCCTGGGCTTGGGTCCACTCATCCCCATGAGGGAAGTGCCCGAACCGGGTCCCTACATCAATGTTTAGTATTTTTAAAATAGGCAAATACTTCCATTCTTCATATTTTTATAATAGGTCTTGACGCCTACAACGTTTAAAGATTATGCCACTTAGTTTACTGTAACAAGAATAACTCAAGATGTTGGTTATTGTGTCTTTTATATCACAGAGGTGTAACAATGTATATTTTCTTTATTTGTAAGCAGTCAATTTACGTATTTGCAAGCAGATTTAGTAAGGACAAGTGAAATGATTTTGTTGGTGGTAATGTAGTTGAGAAGATTTTGGATTCATAAGTCAACCTTTTTTTTTTTTAAATGTGAGCTAATGTAATTTTTTTTATTCAAGGGTTTCTTATATATTGTTCAATATACATTTGGCAGTCAAACAGATTCATTTCGAATTGAATAAATTTTTTATTTCAATTGTTTTCAATAACTGAAATTTAGTTTGCTTTTGGATGAATTATGTCAGTTCATTAGCAATAAAATAGTGCAGAAAACCGGGGTACAATGCACAATTAACCACCACAGGAGTAGTCGGGAGCTGCCGAAGTGGGTGCCGTTAAATGAAATTCAGTGTTTCTTCCAATGACTGCTATGCAAAAAAAAAAAAAAAAAAAAAAAAAAAAGGCAATTTGAAAATCCTCTAGAAGTTGAACTGGTAGCTGTTTTGCATTGCTAGAATTTTGCTCATGAAGAACAGAAAAAGGCTTATTTTTTAGAAGGTTATTCAGGTATTGTTTCTTTCTCAATTAGAATTTTGCTAGAATTTTTTTTTTTTTTTACATATTTTGGAGTATTTAATAAAAACCCAATTTTTGGATATGTAAATTCGAGTGCTATTTGAGAAGAATAGAAAGTAGTTTGTACCAACTGAGAAATTTTTTTTTAATGTTGTTTGTGCAGAAATGGAAGTGTTTTTCTTTCAAAGTTCTTTTTGATAAGTAATTAAAGTAGAATTAATAGTCTATGTAAAGTGAAGGAAATGTCTATACTTGGTGAAAAGAAGAAATTTTACCTCTATTCTCTGATAGTCTGATGTAAAAAGTTAAGAAAACAGAAAATATCCCAACTACTTGATGAGTTTAAATTTTTTTAAGATGAAATTTTAGATGCAATTCCTCTAGCATGTATGTGCTGAAGGAAATATGCATGAACGCAGCGGAAAAATAAGTTTAAACGGATCTACTTCATTCACAATTGATAACATGTGCCATATAAGTTTCTGAATTAGAGAACAAGAGAATGTACCTTGAAGCGGTGAAATTCAAAAACCGAAGATCAGAAATTCTTGAGAAGACTTTCAATCTTCACTCCAATTCCACTAGATGCCCAAGATGTGTGGTCTCTCAATTGGTAACAAAAGGATTGATTTTAAGAGTGACAAACACTCACATACACATCACTTCACAATGATGTTTTCTTTTATTTCAATTCTGAACGTTTTTCCCTTTTGTATCTAACCAATTTTCTAATTGGACTGGCCTTTTGGGCCTTACCAATTGGGCTTAAGTGTGTGGCTTGGAGTGGGACCAAAAGGGACCAATAAGACACTAGCTCCAATGGGCCTTGGGCTTTTCTGTCAACTCTTGACAAGTCCAAAGTTACCATTAACTATATTTAATACCACTATATAAATATAGTTGCACTCTAGGTCTTATCTATAAATTATATCCCAAGACTTTATTATACATGCAACCCCTTCATAAAATATTCGTAGTAACACAAAGTCTTGAATGAAGACTGCCACTTTGTGAATTACTACATCTTAATCCTTGAGTACCCGGTTTAATCCTTTAATGTTATTCATCATATATTTATGAAATCCAATTTCATAAATATATACTTTAGTCTTACTAAAGTGGTTAGGCCTAACTCATCTGAATAACAAATCCATTAAACTTATCTCAAGGGAATATTTTGTATCTCCGTGAAGAGACTATGAATTCCATCTTGAGAATATATGTTCCATCAACACTAAATGTGGCTGCCCAACATACTGAGGTTTTGACCGTTACCTTAGATCTCACTCCTGATATATCAAAGCAACCTACACCTTATGATCAGGTCCATTATTCTCTCAGGATTAAGAGTTCATGCAAATGTAAGTCGTGAGATTTATTATTCATTTGACAGTCTTTAGAAGAATAATAAATCTCACAGCGGTCCAGTTCAATATGTCTTAACTCTTAAAACATATTAACACATCAACTAGAAGTCTCCACTTCCATGATCAAGACAAATCATCGTAGTTGATATGTTATAGTCTTCGCAGATGAAATGCCCAATTTCATCACCGACTACGAACTATAATTCTGAGTTTACAAAGAACTTGTGATTTATATCTTCTGTGACTTTTCACAAAAATCACATACTATGCATCTCATGGACTATATGATAATGTCCAAATATTCATGTTACCATTATTTCAGATAATAATAAAAAAACTTTATTAATAACAATATTAAGTCATACATCATGTAATACATAATGTCATACATAATAAAGTACATAGCAACATACAATAGGATTCTAGGGCACAAATCCCAACATGTGCTTCAACTTTGGACATCGGTTTAGTATAATTTTCTAAAGAACCACTTGAATTACAACTTATCAAAAAATAAAACCATTTGAATTACAAGAACTATGTGCTTTTAATTATTAAAAAAAAAAAAAAAATCTCTTGACACTATAATGCTTATGACCATTACACACTTGAAACTTATAGTGGAAATTTGGTGGCTAGGATTGAAGATGCATTCTTAGAATTCAAACTACAAAAGATTGAGCAAATTGTAACTTGGCAGAGAAAAAATATGAATTTCTTTTTTTTTTTCCAATTTTGTTTTAGGTTCTTTGTTCTTTTACGGTTTTCAACTTTTCACAGGTTTAATTTAGATGTTGTTTATATATTAAAATTTTCAATTGTTAACCATGTTTGATGCTTTATTTATTTATTTATATTTATTTAAGACTAGAACATCAATCTTTGGCATCTACATCCCAATTTGGATTTCCATAGCAGGTGTAAATCATTCTGTTGCTTAGTGCTAAGGCCATAAAAGATATTATGATACTTATATAATCAAAGTTCTTTTTTATATCAGTTATGCTTTCTCTTATCAATCACTTACTTTCCACCAATAGAAATTAACATTGGAATTTTACCTTATATTATTATTGAATATGTTCTCCTTACATGGAGCTCAAAAGGTTGTATTAGTTTCTATTATTTCAAAGGTTACACTTATATAGGTCTTCATTATGCTATTGCCTCCAGTTGGACAACAATCACCCATTTAGCACACCAAAGAATCCATTTGAGGGGGTTCTACATATGTGCTATAGTTTTTGCAGGTGGCTGATGATGACTTAATTCATCCAAGTGAAACAGAGCTGGCATTTATAGTACATCAGGCCTAGCTAGAATATGGCTTTGCTCACTAGATGTTTTTTTGGTTAATAAGTACTTAAGACTTTATTTTTTGCTATGGGGAATTTTGGACTTTTGACATTGTTATTGAACTTGACTCTACATCGCACAATTGTAATTTTTGTTTTTTTAATTGATTGGCATTATTAAAACAAAACCTTTAATAAACATATTAATTGTTGTATTTTATTGTATTGTTATGTCAATTTGATGGTATTTTAAATGTGTAAAATGTTCCCTGCGCATTGCGCGGGTTAAATGCTAGTGGTTGTAATGGAAGTGGTCTCACAGCATTTGGATTAATATAAAAGAAATAGTTTAATTTCTAAGTTGCATGAATTTCTGTCAGGACAGATTTGAGCATGTTGCCTTGTAGGATTTTAAATAAATCATGGTTTTATTCTTTGACTCTAAAATTGTTATGATATATACTAGACATTTGGGGGAGTAGCTCTGTAAGATTACGTGACATTTGGATGTGTATGGGCAGCCCATTTGTATTTTACAAATGAGGCATTTGTTGCTGAAATGAGCAGTAAACAGTGAAGGATAACTCTAACTTTGTGGATTTAATTTTGAAGTTAGGGTGAATTTTTGAGCTATAATTTAATATGCTTATCTTTTGGTATGTCTAGATCCTAGATGAATTTTTATGCCTTGGTATCTCTATGTTTTGGTATGTAATTTGTTTGATGAATGTACCTTATTTTTGGGGAAACTTTATGTGATGGGAATTAAGATTTTCTTGAGTTTAAGAGTTAGGTTGTGTTTGAGGTATAAGTTTATATATTTAGGAAGTGTTGTTAGTAATAAGTTTTGGTTTTTCATTTAGGTAACGAGAACAAGAACGTGGACATTTGAGCTCTTCTTGTACAAATCTCTCACGTCTTCTGTTTTTAGTTAAGGAATATGTGACATGTGCGTTTAATAAGTATAAAAATTGTTTAGAAAACTATTATGCATCAAAACCTTTTAATTAGAGATATTACATATAAGCATGATTTAAGTAAACTATATGTTCGTGAGTTATTCAATCTTATATACATGATAATTTTAGCATATTGATGCTATTATTTATATCACAAACATAATATTTAAGAATGAAGTGGATATGCTACTGTTGTGAAACATTTATGTAAAAGCAAAGTTATCAGAAAAATATAGTTTTGAGTTATTCTATTGTTATGATCTGAACTCAACCAGTAGGGGTTATAGTACTGGTATTTACATGGATATTCTGTTTGGCCATTAAAAGTGGGACTAGCTCTGCTGTACCTGCCCTTGTTGGTTACGACCAACTTGTGGAGGATGTCAACCTACCCCCATGGTTGAAGATATGTATTATGATAGATCCCGAGATTACCTAGCATTGTGGGGAATGCTGAATGCCTAGCACTTTGTGCTGGAAGCCTCCCAAAGTTATGACAGACTTACAATTGGACTGACTAATATGTATATAAATGAGCTATTAAGCTATTTGGAAATTATAAGAAAAGTATGATGATAAGAAAGATATGTTGAATGTGTTATAAGTCTGATGAGAAGTTTATGATAAAATATTTTATAGTCTTTTTAAAGGTTACTAAATTACGTTTATGTCCTTTTGTTATTGTCTGAAAGGAAAATGAAGTATTTTAATCTAAAATCTCATAAGTTATTTTAAGAACAATATGAATAGTATGAAGACTATTTTATCAAAGCTGGCATATCCATAAAATATCTTATTTACATGCATTCTTATTAAAGGCCCATAGAGCTTAAAACCTTACTAGGCTTCGCAGCTCACCCTATTATATTTTAGTGCACAGGTTCTTCTTGGAAGCAGCGAGAGTATTAGAGGTGGCAAGGATTCTATGATTCTCGTTTGTTAGAATGTATAGTTTTATTTGTTGTTGTATAGTAGTTTAGCTCTTTTATTGTATAGGAGGAATCAAGATGTACTTGATCCTTGAGCACAGATGTAATTCAGAACTTTAGTTTGTTTTAAACCCCGGTTGTATGTATTTGGGGTTAGGTTTGTAATAAGAGTTTTGCTAAACGTTTAGCTATGTAATATTTACACGAGTACCTGACGTTTTAGCCAAGTGGTAATCTTTCCAAGTTCAAATGAAATGAAGTTTCAAGGTTTTCATCATTTTTGTATATTGTGGCTTTTATGCAAGAAAATAAGCAGGAATACAAGGAACAATTCTTGATAAGCACCTTCAGTTTAGGTTGGTTCGTGTTAATATTGAGGTAAACTTGATATTAACATGCCAATCATGCTCTAAATTCTAAAGTATAGGTTTGGGTCGTGACACAGACTCTATCGAGCAAGCCCTGCTCCTTCCCCGGGACATAGAGGAGCTAAGGAATTTAAAGTAGCACGAAGTGTTTCTTACTCTCAAAAGAGATTTGGCTATGGTAGTTCCTATGTTCCAGCCTCAATCCCACACTTTTTTTTTTTTTCCTTTTCTTTTTTAATACGCTCTCTCATTCTCCCCCCCCCCCCTCCCCCTTTTTTTAAACATGTATATACAAACAGTTCAGACCTCCTATGTTACAAAAGAGTGGGTGGAGCATGCCCTTTCTAATTCCAAGGAAGAAGAGTCACATCACATTACTGCCACCAAGGCTCAGGCCAAGGCTAAGAAGTACAAGGAGTCTCTCTTCAGGTTGGTTGAGGTCGAGAGAGGAAAAGTGCTGAGGCTGAGAAGAAGTACAAGGAGTCTCTCTTCAGGTTGGCTGAGGTCAAGAGAGGAAGGAAAAGTGCTGAGGTTGCCCTAGGGGTTGTTGAGAGACAAGTTGAAGGGCAACGTGGTCAACTTTGGTCGGTGGAGGAGCTGGTCCTCGCTAAAGAGAAAATTGAACTCCAATGGAAAGAGTTGGAGGGAAAATAGACCAAGCTGTCCAAAGCGGAACAAGCTGCCTATGAACTGGGGAAAAAAGAGACCTTAGCCAGCTTCACCCTTTAGATGAGAGACATAGGTCGAGAGTTCTATCGCCAAGTCTGGGCTAAAGCTCTCAATGCTGCTAGGGTGGATTCATCTTCAGAGCTAAAGGATCCATTAAAGATCGTTTACCCTTCTACTCTTGTGGGTGTTGCCAACTCGTCTTCTTCAACAGTAGGGCCATTCGATTCAACTTCTTAACCTCCACTTTATAAGGAGGGCTATGATGAAAGTGTTGGAAATATGCAAATATGCAGTGGAACATTAACGGATCTACTTCATTCAAAATTGATAACATGCATTATGTAAGTTTTAAAACATAGAACAAGAGAGTGTACCATGGTGCAGTGAATTTCAAAACCAAAGACGAGAAGTTCTCAGGAACACTTTCAATATTCACTCCAATTCCACTAACGCCCAAAATGTGCGGTATCTCAAACAATTACTTCTTAAAGAGAATGAGAGAGTGTCCAACACTCACATACATGCTTTTCATAAACTTGTTGTGTATATCAAAATCTGTATATTTCTCTCCTAATAACTGATTATCTAATTGGGCTAGCCTTTTGGGCCTTTCCAATTAGGCTCTAATACATGGCTTGGAGTGGGACCAAAAGAGAACAAATAAGACACTAGCTTCAATGGACCTTGAGCTTTTTTGTCAACTCTTGACAAGTCTAAAGTTACCATTAATTATATTTAATACCACTATATAAATATAATTGCACTTTAGGCCTTATCAATAAATTATATCCCAAGACTTTATTGTACATGCAACCCCTTCATTAAAATATTCGTAGTAATACAAAGTCATGAATGTTGACTGCCACTTTGAAGATTACTATATCTTAATTCTTGAGTACTCGGTTTAATCCTTTATGTTATTCAATATATATTTATGAAATCCAATTTCACAAATATATATACTTTAGTAACTCCTTACTAAAGTGGTTGGGCCCAACACTCTTAATAACCAAACCCATTAAATTTAACTCAAGGGAATATTTTATATCTCCGTTAAGAGATTATGAATTCCATCTTGAGAATCTATGTTCCATCAACATTAAATGTGGCTGCCCAACATACTGAGGTTTTGACCGTAATTTATAGATCTCACTCCTGATATATCAAAGCAACCTACATCTCATGATCAGGTTCATTATTCTCTCAGGATTTAGAGTTGATGTAAATAGAAGTCGTGAGATTTATTATTCATTTGACAGTCGTTAAGAGAATAATAAATCTCACAGCGGTCCAGTTCAATATGTCTTAACTCTTTCTGTGACTTTTCACATAAATCACATACTATGCATCTCATGGACTAAGATAATGTCTCATTAGTTCATTTATAAATAGTCTCATATAATTAAACTATTTAATTATGAAAAAGCTTTAATGAAAATCTGTATATTTCTCTCCTTATATACAACTGATTATCTAATTGGGCTAGCCTTTTCGGCCATTCCAATTGAGCTCTAGTATGTGGCTTTGAGTGGGACCAAAAGGGACCAATAAGACACTAGCTCCAATGGGCCTTGGGCTTTTCTGTCAACTCTTGACAAGTCCAAAGTTACCATTAACTATATTTAATACCACTATATAAATATAGTTGCACTTTAGGCCTTATCAATAAATTATATCACAAGACTTTATTGTATATGCAACCCCTTCATTAAAATATTCGTCGTAATACAAAGTTATAAAAGTAGACTGCCACTTTGTAAATTACTACATCTTAATTCTTGAGTACCCAGTTTAATCCTTTAAGTTATTCATCATATATTTATGAAATCCAATTTCATAAATATATACTTTAGTAAATATTTACTAAAGTAGTTAGGCCTAACATTCTGAATAACAAACCCATTAAACTTATCTCAAGGGAATATTTTGTATCTTCATTCAAAGACTATGAATTTCATCTTGAGAATATATGTTCCATAAACACTAAATGTGGTTGCCCAACATACTGAGGTTTGGCCGTTACTTTAGATCTCATTCTTGATATATCAAAGCAACCTACACTTCATGATCAGGTCCATTATTCTCTCAGGATTAAAAGGTCATGTAAATATAAGTCGTGAGATTTATTATTCAATTGACAGTCATTAGGAGAATAATAAATCTCACAGCGGTCCAGTTCAATATGTCTTAACTCTTAAAACATATCAACATATCAACTAGAAGTCTCCACTTCCATGATCAAGACAAATCATCTTAGTTGATATGTTATAGTCTTCGCAGATGAAATGCCCAATTTCATCACTGACTACTGTTAGGTTCTAAGGAATTAGGAACTAATGTATTAGAACTCTAATTTGTATTGTTGGCAAACCGTGATCAAAACGTTTTAGTCTTGTTTAGATTTGCTCAAAGTATATTTATATGTAAAGTTGGAATCGAGTATTCTGCAAGATTTACTGTGTAAATCTGCCTGACTTGATCGATCGAAAATTAGGCTCGATCGATCGAAAGTCGTGCAGATTGTTTTTCTGCAGAATTTTTCAACTCAGCCCAAGCCCATTAAGGATTAGGGTTTCAGATCTACTTCTCCCACTATATAAAGGAAACCCTAGCCACGTTTTTAGAGCAGCTCTTGTTGCTCATATTTTCTATTTTGTGTAAATTTCTTGTAAGATCTAGAGAGGCTTTCCTTTACACAAAGCTTAGGGTTTTCAAGATTGAGATTACTTCAACATCTTGATGATCAACTTGGTTGCTGCCATTGAAACTTAAAGAATATCAAGCGTGGGTGCTTGTAGCTGATTGAAGAATTCAAGAAAGAAGGAGTCCGTGGATTCGGAGCTTGCACGTGGTCGTGTCAGTAAGTTCTACTGGTGGGTAGCATTAGGAAGTCGAGCGGGGAGCTTGTAGTCCTTTTGTAAGAACTTCAATTCTTTCATAGTGAATCCAGTTTTGCCTTGAGGATCGGTGGGTCAAATCCTCCCCAGGTTTTTACCGTGTGATTTCCTGGGTGATCATATCATTGTGTCTTTTATTATTCCGCTGCTTTATTCTTTTGATGTGATTATTTGATTGCTTTAACCTAGTATTGCATAATTTGACTAAGTAACAACTTGGCTAATTAAACTAGGCTAATCAATCTGGTTGTTTTTAAGGGATCTAAAACCCAACAACTACAAACTAAAATTCTGAGTTTACAAAGAACTTGTGACTTATATCTTCTGTTACTAAATGACATAAACCACATACTATGCATCTCATGGACTATATGATAATGTCCAAATATTCATGTTACCATTATTTCAGATAATAATAAAACAACTTTATTAATTACAATATTAAGTCATACATCATGTCATACATAATATAATACATAACATCATACAATAGGATTCTAGGGCACTAATCCCAACAAAAAGGCCAGTGGAGAAAGGGGACAAAGCTAGGGAATTAAAAAGCAAGAAAGAATCTATAGGATAGACTCCATAGGATAAGCCTTCCTAGATATTATGTAGTAGGGATTCCTATTTCATAATTTTGGCTTAATTAGCAAACTTTTCTCCTTCTCTTTTTTGTACTATTTGCTCTATGAGTAATGAAATGACGATAATTTTACTTTTATTTCACTAGTACTTATTCATATTTACATCTTCCTCTCTTTTTAAATGCCTGACTACCATATTTACCCGAGGCATGTGACCTAAGGAGTCAAACATGGCTGAGGCTCTGTTTAACACTTAGCCATTTTATTTCTTTGTAAAAATTAATTTACCCAAGGCATGTGACCCGAGGAGTCGAACATGGCCGAAATTCTGTTTAACACTTAGCCAATTTGTTTCATTGTAAAAGTTAATTTACCCAAAGCATGTAATTCGATGAGTCAAACATAGCTAAGGTTCTGTTTAACACTTAGCCAATTTGTTTCGTTGTAAAATTTAATTTACCTAAGGCATATAACCTGAGGGGTCGAACATAGCCGAGGTTATGTTTAACACTTAGCCGTTTTGTTTCTTTGTAAGAGTTAATTTATCCAAGGCATATGACTCAAGGAGTTAAACATAGCCGAGGTTCTATTTAACACTTAGTTGTTTCATTTCTTTGTAAAAGTTAATTTACCCAAGGCATGGGACCCAAGGAGTTGAACATAGCCAAGGTTCTATTTAACACTTAGCCATTTTGTTTCTTTGTAAGAGTTAATTTACCCAAGGCATGTGATCTGAGGAGTCGAACATAGCCAAGGTTTTGTTTAACACTTAGCCAATTTAAGATGAATAGTGTAAAGATGTTGGTAAAAGTAAAGCTTTAGGAGTAAAAGAGAGAGAGAGAGAGAGATTGAATAACTTCAGTATCATTCATTAATAATAATATCTTCGTAGGTTATTTACATTCCAAGGTCGTGGGATAACATTTTCACCCAAGTCTTTTAAACGATAAGCACCTATTCCTACCTCTGATGTTACACGATAGGGTTCTACCATCAAGACCCAAGTCATGACACTGACAGGTGTTATAATCTTCATCATGCAATTCAAGATTTAATAGACACCAAGGTGATTGCACCTCCTACGAGGCCTAATATCACCAACAATCCCTTACAAAATCACAATTTTGGGAGAGGACCAAGGATCAATTGTTTGATTTTTGAAGAAGAATGAGAGGAGGACCCATCAGAGTTGATCTATGACCTACCTGAATGCTTTATAATGACTTGGGAAAAGCTAATGGGCATAACGTCTACAATAGGATACGATATATGGAGTGAAGATACTACAGGATTCCCAAACTACACAACATCCACATATAAGGGGAGACACTTCAAACCCCAATCAGACAATCTAACATCCACATATGAAGGGAGACACTTCAAACCCCAATCAGATAATCCAATACCCACATATGGGGGGAGACATTTCAAACCCCAAGATATTGAATCAAATGACCCATCAAAAATCGCCCACATCACAAGGGGGGATACACTTCAAACCCCCACATCTAGAAATGGACAACCCTATAAAAGCCCTGAACAAGGAAACCCAAAAAACACCCAATGAAAAGGATGAGGTCCTTAAGTAGCTACAGAAGACGCAGCCAGCATATCCTTATAGGGTTTACTCATGGCCTCATACAAACACTGTTAGAATTTAGTAGACCTTCTCAATCAGATCCAAGTCCCTTCAACCACTACTTCTCAAGATTTGAATGCTATGATTGGGTCTATAAGCAGGGAGCTTACTATTTCCTACTTTGGCAAAGATTTGACTAAAAAGGGGAAGCATTATAATGACCCATTGCACATTATTGTAAATGCTAAAGGCAAGAGAATACCAATGGTCTTAATTGATGATGGAAGTGCTCTGAATGTGTCCTTTAAAAATCACAAGTTGTCTGGGCTTGAGTATTGAAGATTTTGTGTCATCTGATCAGCATGTGAAAACATATGACAACAGCAAAAGGGAGGTTTTAGGGATAGTGACACTAGAGCTCACCATAGGACTCATGATCCAAAAGGTGGAATTTCAAGTACTAAACATAGCTTAATGCTTCAACATGCTTCTTGAGTGACCATGGAATCATGATACAGAGGTCGTACCTTTATCCCTATACCAAAAGGTTCGGTTTCCACATGAAGGAGCTATAATTACTATATATGGAGACACTTTAACCGTACCAAAGCCTATTTTCAGTATCCAGATTGAGAATGAGCCAATAACCCTAGATGGCTTTGAGAACAAGAAGCCTGGTTTTGAAAGAAAGATAGAAGATGTTGAAAATATCCTTATGGACTTCGATCCCTACGGCAACAACAATGTGGTAGCAATGATGAGGAAGATGAGTTATTTTCCAGGAATGAGCCTAGGGAAGACCGTGAAAGAGGCGGTTGTTCGGGACCCAACAATTCCCACAACCACACCACCTTCCAAGTTAGGCTATAAACCTACAGATGACGATTTATTAGAGATGGAATTGAGGAGAATGGCTCGTGCAAAGGCTAAAGGAAAGGGACTTCCAAGTCCCCCAAAACCTTTAAAGCCATACACTCCTATATTAAATGGGAAGTTTGTCAAAGCTAGAGATAGCCAACATTACTGGGGATTTCCTGAACCGAGATATGATCCTGAGTCAAAAACGATGGTGCCTGAATTTGAATGTAACAACCCCAAACCCATACCAAGGATTTAGATGCATAACCTGTCTTATTAATAATCAGCACTAATATAATGGAACAGAGCGTAATTAATTATCCACAAATAAACTTCAAATAATCAAAATCTTTTCCTATGAAATCCATGAAAATAACTGGTTTAACAATAAAGTCTTCAAACACAATCTCAAAGAGTTCCATAAATAACAAACTCACTATCCTAAGAAAATAGCCTAAAAATAGTCCATCAATTATCATAGCTCCAAAAGAAGTCTTCAATCTATTGCTTCAATGATCTACCACCAAAAGATATTCCATTGCTCTAATCTGAAAAGGATGAAGAAAGGGGGGTGAGCTAAAAGCTCAATAAGAGACTACATAACATGAGGATCTCTTTCAAAACAAGACATTAGTATCATTGTCAAAATAAATTCTATACAAAACATTTACAAATAGCTTTAACAGTAATATAGTATATTCTATAAAATTGTTAAGAATAGAACATTTAACTATAACCCTATAGTCATTAAATAAAATAATAACTACTTTAGTTAGCCAAAATACACTAAATAGGTAAAATCAATATATATATTAGGAAGAAACAACTTTTCCACTTATAAGGATCAGTAACAATAAAACAGTAGTTCGATATGGAGAACAATAAACATTAGTCAGATAAAGACATAAGCTGCTAAACACTTGGTGGGTGATTCCCATGGGTAACAATAACACTAACCTCAAAGAGGCAACACTAGCTCTAAAGAGCAAACAATAACACTGCACCACACCACAATAACACTACATCGGCCGAAGGCCAACACTTAACCCTGTGTTGGCAAAGGTTGCAGACTGTCTAACTGACCGTTTAAAAACATTCTTACTTTATTTCAATATCGCCAATACTAATCATATATCACATAACAAATATACTTTCTCAAAAATATAATTTGAGTCAAAAATAGAATTTAGGTATGTATAAAGCATTGACAATGCAATAAGTTTTTGAAACTTCACTTTTACAACTATGTATAAATATATATATATATATATATATAGATGTATTTTTACCAATATATATATAATTATACACGTCTTGAGAGACGTCATGTTCTGAAGTCCACTTACCTTTAGTTGCTAATACTCGTAGTCTAGATCCAAAATCAAATGAGATCTTCCTCCACACCTAAAAGTAAAGGAGTAACACAATTATATAATTAATCCACCTAGACGTATACCATAAGGATGTAATGGACACTTCCTAATAATTTACTAGTCTTAAAACATCTCTACAATCCTCTATAACAAGTTACTTCTTCTTACTACTATTATGTAAAAAGAATATGCATGCTGGCAGTTCCCTAAGATTTTCATCAAGCCCTAATAGTTTACTACCAATACAACCTAAAATTCATATATATATATATATATATATATACGGTTTCATATCACACTTCAACACTACCAAGACAAAACTATAAAATCCAATTGTATATATAGATAGCGGCCAAAAAAGTTTAAACCTGTAGGACCAAGCAACCTATAGTATATATATATATATATATATATATATATATATATATATATATATATATATATATATATATATATATATATATGTACTGAGTGTTATAATTCCATCTAACATATATAATATTCCACTACTTTCCAACCCGTAAGCCTTTGAAAGAACACCATAAATTTATCAAATAAAATCCTACCGTAGAACTTAGTGACCTGAAGCGTGTATTTGATAAAAGTTAGAATTTAACCACATTATAGATTACAAGAGTACAGCCCCACTACCATGCGTAACTCTAGCAACTAGTTATTTCCATGAGGGTTTGAGAGAGATATACCTGACCACCGCCACACTGATGCAGGACTTATTTTCTTGTGCTATTTCAGTCTCTCTTTCTCTATGTCTTTCAACAGGAAAACCCTAACTTACTTACACGTTAAAACTGTTTTCACTTGGGCTCAAATTTAAAACCCACTAAAAACTTAAAATAAGCTTCCCAAGACTTTAATTCCTACTAAACCCATATTAAGGTTGTTTATATGGGCTAGAACTCTAAGAATTCCAATTACACTTAAACTCCTAATCCAAATAGGTTTTAGTCTCTTATCCTTTTCCTTAAACAATAAGGAGACTAAAAATTAAATATGAATAATCCACACAAAATAGTTATTCATGTTACTTCTTTTTTTTTATAAAATAATGTCACTTCCAAAATAAAATAAATAATTCATCAACTCCACACTAGAAGAAATTAAAACAAATTTAAGTGCGACGGGTGTTACATTGAATTATTCCTTGATTGTGACAATAAGCTTCCAAAACTAAAGAAGGAAAATACAGATTAGGTCTCGACTGATTGTGCAGATTACATAGATCCCGATGCAATGACTACCCTTTTGGGAGATGCTATCTTCAACATAGAAGGGGAAGAATAGCCAACACGCATTGAAGAACCCGTATGAAGCAAGAATGGATGATGAAAATGATGAAGGGGGAAAAGCCCCTAATAATGACGATGAAGATAGTGGCAATGAAAATGATAATAGTGGTGACAACGATAGTGATGATAGTGAAGACAGTGATGGTGGAGATAATAGCAGTGATGACAGTGATAGTGAAGGAAGTAATAATGAAGACTATGATGGCCAAGATAGCGGTAATGATAGGGGTAAACCCCCTAGTAATAGAAAGGATGAGGATGCGGGAGCCTTCTATGAAGACAATTCTTATGATGATGTGGACTATTATGATGAAGACAAAGAAGATGAAGTGGAAGCTGTAGGTGGAGACTATAAAGAATACCCTTATGGGCGACCTTCAAGTTGGAGTTGTATTACAATTATTAGTTCAAAATCAGGGCCCTGATATGATAAGTATGGTAGGGAGATTCCCGAGCTTGGTTCGTTTCATAATTCATAATTTGGCTCATTGACTGCATACACTGATGAAAAAGATGATATAGATGCAAATTGGCAACATTTGAGAGAAATCTAATGAACCACAGCTTTAGAAACTTAACATTAGAGGATTTTGAAGATGAAGATGAGAGAATGGAAGGAAGCAAATTAAAGTACTTCCCCCAATATGTCCACCCAAGCAACAAAGAGAGGCAAAATTTATTTGGGGAGTGGATGGATAGCATAGAGCGCCTGGACGGCTATGCATTTAACAAGCTCGCAGATATGGAAGTTGATAGTGAAAGCCCAGACTATATGAATGAAGACCCCAGAGTGTTGATGCTAAAGGAAGAAGGAACTCACTGGGAGACAATTGCCGGTGTTGAAGCCACAAAGGAGTTTAAGAATTGGGCATGGGAAGGAGCTTCCCACCCCGTGGAAGACCCACTAGAGGAGACCAAGATCACTTAGCCATTTACCCATGTTAAAACATAGCTTCTATTCCCATTGAGTCTGTCTCTGCTAGTATTGCTATTCCTGTTGAGTCTATTTGTGATCATGTTTCTATTCCTATAGAGTTTGATAGGCCAAAAACGTATTGACCCCTTGTGATGAATTAATTGATTAGTTAGCCAAGTTTATTAATTAATCAAATCAACATGCAATTGTACTTGGCAGCACAAACAAATCACCAATTAACTAAAGTATGCAGTGGAAAATAAATTGACACGGTGATTTCTTTACGAATGAGGAAAACCTACACGGTAAAAACCCCACTGGGTGCTTTTAAGGTCACCACTCCTGAGAATCCACTATTATCAAAACAAGTGGTTATAAGTAAAGGAATCCCAATACCTTTTACCAACCTACAGTTGAACCTTTACCCCAATACCCAATTGGACTTGTTCTGTAGTGACAATCTCTCCTTTTCAATGCACGGCTCCTAGTACGTGACTAATGTTGTGAAATTTTAAAAGTACTCGCAAGTGTACGAACCGTACCGAAGTATAGTTTGACAAGAACGAGGTTGAACCCACAGGAACTTGAATGAACGTAGGAAAATTAATTAAACCTTAACCAAATTAATCTTAATCTAGTTTAATAAAATTGGTTGTTTGAAATTAAATAAACTAACAAATAATAAAATTAAGCAAATAGTTAAACTAAGCAAAAGATATAAAGCAATAAAAAGATGTACACAATCAATGGAAAGGAATTAAGGTTTTGGAATCCGCCTTGTAAGTCATATCAGCATATATTTATGATCATTAATTTTTCCCAACCATACATGATAATCTAGAAATCAATCTTTCTATCATGGAAAATGTCATCATTAAAACTTATGTTTAAAAATCTAAAGCATGTTCTTCTTTGCTTCTTAAGTATAAAATCAAATCATCAATTGTATCCGTTGCCAAACAAATCACAAGATATATCCAATTCTAAAAATCAAATCATAAATTGTATCCATTGACAGACAAACCACAAGCGATATCCAATTTTATAATCAAGAATTAATAAACCAAGCATTCAATTAATTAAGACAAATCCTAAATCATGAGAAAAACATGATTGAACTCATATCTAGAATCTCATCTTAGTCAATTGATATGAAGCAAGAACAATTTATATCATTAAAGAACAACTATTGTGGGAAAAATCAAATCACATAAATATTACTAATAATCCTTAACAAGGTTTCATCCTCAACCTTAATTATAAATTTAGCTACTCATAGTAATTGAAAGAAAACACAAAAATAAAATACTAAATGTAAGTTCAAAATGGGTATACAACACCCTTGAACGTTTAGACCCCAAATACAAAATTACCAATTCAAGCTTTATATCAAACAGTTAATGTGCGGAATATGATAACAAGCTTATGACAGAATTGATAACGATCTAAGCCAAATGTAAACACATCCACAGCAGTAAATATATGGCAAAGATAAAGGAAGGAAGATGCAAACACTTGGACAACACACGATGTGTTATCGAAGAGAAAACCGAAGCCCTCGGCGTAAAATCTCTCCGCCGCCCTCCAAGCGGTCAAATAATCCACTAGAAAATGTAGTTGGGATACATGAACAGCAATAGACCCTCCAAGCCTAATCTACCCAGGTACCTAAGCCCTCCAAGCTTCTTGCTCCAATGAGGTTGCGTCGAACCTTTTTCTTTTCTAGCTTATCGGATTCCGCTACTAGACCATAGCATCAACCAATGTAGATTGGTTCCTTCTTAACTGCTTCCCAACAGTACCAAATAGCCTTCTCACAAACGTGGGTGTGGTGAGATAAGGATTTGGCTAAAGACCTCTCAGGGGTATGACAATGGAGAGGAAGAGAGTAGAGGAATTTATAGAGTCTCTAAGGTTAAGATTGTGGATGAATCAATCTTGTATTTCTCTAGGGTTTCTCTCACAAAATTCTCTCTGGAAGCACTCTCAATATGGTGGGTATAAGGGTGTATATATAGTAGGGTGAGAAGGGAATGCAAAACGTCAGCTTTTGCCAAACAGGGCATTTTGGCGACTTGACCTCGCGACTGGGTTAAGTCGCGAGATCAAGCCGCGACATAATGGCCTGGCCAGCCTAGGACTTTTGTCCTGTAGTGCGACAGCTGGCGCGACTCTTTAGCTTCTGGCATGCTTGGCACGTGTGCGAACATTTGGCGACTTGTAAGCCGCGACTCACCCGCGAGATCCAGTCGCGAGACTCTGTTTTTCTTGCACACTCTTGAGCTTTTCTTCACATCTTCTTACACACTACCCTTACAATTTTTCCACCTAAATACAGGGTTACTAAGTGCTAAATTACAAGTAAATTGGTCACGGAATAAAGCCAATAAGATGGTTGATTAAATTCAACCTTATAATCTCCCCCTTTGGCTATTCCGTGACAAAACCCTACAACAGACTCTAGACTTAAAACGTGAGTTGGGAACAGTTGAACAAAACTCACTCACACCTAACTCTAGATTCTGTAAAGCTCTTGAACATATGAAAAAGTAACTCCTGAAACACAACAACATAGCAATATCATTGTATGCAGAAAACTTAATATGCATATGGAGCAAAAGAAGTATGATCAAGCAAAAATGAAATTAAGCAATAAAGCAATAATCCATGGCAAGATCAACAACAGTAGTCACTTAAGCAAAAGTGATTACTATGTTCATTCACACAAGGAATGAACATCCGGACATGCAAAGTGATAAGCTCAATTGAAGAGTATCATTTGCAAGTCCAACACTCAACCAATGCATACAAACATATATGCATCTAGGAACAATCCTACAAGGGCACAAGAGTGTTGTACTTAAGATAATGCAAAGCACTAACAAGTACAAAAGCACAATGCACAAAGGCTGCATAAGCAAAGTATTGCAAATACATGGCACAAACCATAAAAGCCTACAAAGTATGCATAAGTGCAAGAAACAACCCTTAAAGCTTACAAAAGCAACAATGGGTACAAACAGATAAAACACATATGCTGAATAACATCATTATAATATATAACTAAATACCAAAGTTCCACAGCCATCCAAAAGTTGAGAGTTTTAAAAACAAACTTAAACCATAGTGTATCAAACCTATAACATCATAAGTTATCCAAGCATAGTATCAAACTTTCTTTTAAACAAAAACAGTAAATAATGAAACTCCCCCTCAAACCAGGCACTCCTTCTCAAGAGCTGCCCCCAAAATTTCTCCCCCTTTTTAACCGGAATGGCCAAAGGGTCAGTGATCCTGGTTGGTATGAATGCTGTCAAACTTGGCTGAAAGAACATCAAGCTGGTCCTGCATTGCTGTCATTCTTTCAGTCTACTGATTCTGAACTTCCCTAAGTGTATCAAGCCTCTCCAGAATGATTTGAAATGCATCCGGAGGTGCATCAAATGAGGTAGAGGCTCTGCTCCTCTTAACTCTCACTCTTGGTGTGGAAGATGGTTCTGCACCCTCTGCTTTAGTCTCCATAGGGTCACCTTCTTCGTGGACACCCTCTTCTTCTTCACCTGGAAGACGACTCTGTATCCGTATAAGAGTAAATTGTTGATGGCTGATAGAGGAGGCATGGGACTGATATCTTGTGGGATTGCAACACCATTTTCTTTGAAAATTCCCATAAGAAGACTTGGAAACACCAGCTTGGGCCTCGAGGTGGTTTTAGTTTCATCCATTATAGTATCAAAATTGTGGGAACTAATGTCAATAAAGGTGGTTTCCTTAAGTTCCATAAGAAAGATAGCTTTGGCATTCGACAATGTAGTCATCTTCCTTATAGGGTACAGGTTGTACATCATTATTGTTGTTAAACACCTCATGTCTTTAGGAAAGTCAGAAGTGTTGAGACATCTCTTTTCTAAAACCCCACCAATCCTTTTCTGGACAGATTCTAGAGAGAGCATTCTGTCCTTGTAATTAGTGAATTCATACTCTTCTAACCCCTCCAGCCCTAGAACCTTATCAATATCATAAGCATCTAAGGTAAACTCCTTTCTCCTCACCCAACAACTCAACTCATCCTCCTTTATCACAGCATTTGCATAGAATTCTCTGATTAGTGGTTCACACACTAAAGGTAAGTCACCCAGAAGTTTCTCCCAGCCTCTTCCTTCAAAGCATTTTGGAATGAATGTATCCTTCAAGTCATGTAAATCCACAAAACTCTCATGGATAATTGTTCCCTTTATGAAGGAATATCTGTATCTCTCAAAATGTTTGACTGACCTAAACAGGTTGTTGTCCATTTTCAATCTTTTATCAGCCTTTTTAGCAGGAGTCTTCTTCTTAGAAGATGTGGAAGCCATCTGTAAACACTCAAAAAAGTCCACAACAAGGGCAAAAACACAATATGTGGAAGTATACTCAAATTAGTAACCATGTAGTTATAAGGAAGAACAGAGTGTTAGTCAAAACACAAACCAATTCATAACATAAGAATGATAAGACATTACATAATGACAACAATTCAAACAAGTTCAGTCTGTAAAGCTGAAACTTTCATACAGACAAAGTAGAGCAAATGTCACTGATACCAGACTTCATGAACATGGAATATGCAAGAGATTCCCCAGAGGCAGAGCCACACACAAGATATGGCAACTCAAACACAGAACAGTGTACCATATAGACATAAGGACACACACTTGCAATCCCTAATTTTTCATTTAGGGAAACATCATAGAAAGACCAAATACCGTTTACCCAATAGATATAAACAATCAAATATCAAAGTTTAGACCCAAAAAGAATCACAATGGAGCAAAGTCAAGAAAATAGCCATAATCAACACCAAGAGTGAACAAACCAAACCATCAAACCAGCATTTTTAAGCATAAACATGTTCGAATACCCAAATTACAATCCACCATTAAAACCACATAGATTCAAGAATATATCACTTAAATCATGAAATGTGAAGTGAAATCAAGAAAACCCATACCTTTTTCTAGTAGATTGATGCAGAAATGATGCAAAAATGAAGGATTTTCACAAATGAGCACAGAGTGGTTAAGTGAGAGAGCGAAGAAGACAATGAACAGTCACAGATATTCGAGGGAAAAAACTGAAAAGCTTTTTAAAAAACTGTCTTTAAAACGAAAAACACGCGTTTTTCGCGACTTGACCAAGTCGCCAGTAAGTCGCTAGGATAAGCCGCGAAACACTGTGAAGGTAAGATTCTAGAAAAATCTTCTAAGTGTTTTTCGTAATTGGAAGGTCTACCCGCGAAGAAGTCGCGAGCTGAGCCGCGAAAATCTCTGAGTAACCCTAGCGATTAGACCTTCCACCCGCGAACAAGTCGCCAAACTGAGCTGCAAAAAACTGCAAAACTCAAATTTTGAAAAATTTTCTAAGTCTTTTTCGCGACTTGGGTACTGACTCGCTAGTAAGCCACGAAAAATCTTTGAGTGGGCTCACGACTGGGGCTTGCGACTGCGCTAACCCGCGACTTAGTCGCCAAAACAGGGCAACACTGTTTTTGAAAATTTCGACATTTTTTGTAAAAACAAAGTACTTTCCAAAAACAACTAAAAACGCTCAAAAATCTTTTTCTGTTTGATCAAACAAAGATTGAGCATGTCAAAACACATTTAATCAAGTACAATCACACAAACGAATATGGCATTCATTGAACATAGACTTGTGTGTTGTGTGTGGATATCAAAAATAAGATAGTCCTTAGTCCAATGTGAAGTTTCAATGATCAATTCAATCAAGGCATACACAATTAGCACTAGATAATGTGACCTATCTCAATTATAGAAACATGCATATATGACCTCCCACAAGAACTTGATTACATTCTTTGAAGCTTTTCATTTGGCTCCTTTTTTAACATATCATTTGCACTTTTTGAGCAAAGAAAATCTCATTATGAGATAAATGCCTGAAATTTTTGATATTTCAATTTATGAGGTAGCCTTTGGCTTTTTGGGCATCAAACATTTTATTTTGGTCGCTTTCCCTTTTTCCTAGTTAAATACTAGTATGTGCGACAGGCTTTTGCAGCTCTATATCTCTTTTCATTTGGAGATTTACATTTAGAGAGCTCTTTTAAGAAAAAACAAAAATAAAGAGTGGGAAGATATATAGGCATGAGTCTATGCATGTCTCAAGATCAACAAAAACATTCACTAATCATTCATGACAAGGTTGAAGATCTATTTACAACAATCACATAGATTTCAGAATTTCTCCCACAATGATATGAGTGCATAGAAGACAAGCTAAGCTCGTAGATGCACAAAGCCATTAGTACAAAAGTACAAGGCAAAACATGATTTTAGACAAAAACTCAGCAAAGTTGATCAAACTTTTTGGATTTTTTACTTTTTATGTGTTTTTGGATTTTTGACACACAAAAAATGATCAAAAACAAACTCAGTAAAGTGAAAAACAATTTAACCAATCACCACAAAAAAAATTTTCATCACAAACTAGCAAGAAGCAAAACAACCAAGCATATACACAAAATATGGGAAGTATTAATGCATGGACATGTTGCAATGCTTATGCATGAGTACCCTTTGTCACCCACACGTCACGTGCGTTTGGGGTGGTATCCTTGACGGATTGGGTACGAGAATTAGGACTATCAAACCTTCGTGTGAAGCTTTCAAGGCAGTTGGTGAAGGCACCGATCATCTTCATCACGTCCGTCATTCCTGGATCATGGTTTTGACTTCTTGGTTGCTCACCACCCCAAGATCTCTTGTCATTTCTTCTTCCTCGTGATCGAGGTGCGCTTGCATTGTTGTCAGCTCTCAGCTTTTGACAGTTGGGTCTAGTATGTCCTCGCAGTCCACAATAGTGACACACATAATCTGTTCTAGGACCCCGTTGTGGTCTTGAGAGAGATCTTGCTCTGGATTCATGTCTGCCCACAGATTGATTTCAGGGCTTATTCATCATCCATTGCTCACTCACATTCTTCTTCTCAGCCTTAACATTCTCAGGGATAGCCTTTTCTACAATCGGCTCTATGGCCTTCACAAATTTTACTTCTTTGGTAGCTTTGACCGATGAGCTACTCCCTCCGATATATCCCAATCCGGACTTATCTGAGAAATGTTTTTGGGATGAGATAACATCATCCAACTTTCTGGAGGAGACCCTTTCTATCTTGGCTTGTGCTTGCACCACCTCTTGCTCAAGGAATCTTACTTTGGTATAAGCTTCCAATAACTCGCCATTTAGTGTCTCAATCTCACATTTAGCCTCTTTATATCTGGCCAGTAGACTTTTGTAGTCCTCTTCAGCCATTTTCATCTTCTTCACAGCCGCCTTTACAACCTTTGCATACTCACCCGATTTCTCAAGGAGTAAAGTGTAATTTTCTTGAAGGCTGGCTGTATTTCTATCCTTTCTGGCATCTGATTCTTCAACAATCCCTAAGGATTCATCATCGCTGTGTTTTCCAAGTCCTTGTACAAGTTAATTCAGGTCCTCCAAGGACTCCACATGAGCAATGGTCATGAATGCGGAGAAATTTCCTTCTCCATCACAGCTCTCTTCAGAATCAGAATTTGATGAGTCCGAATCACTTAAAGTAGTGGCATAAGCCTTTCCCTTTGACTTCAAGTAATTGGGGCATTCCTTCTTAAAGTGCCCATGTCCGTTACATTCAAAACATGTAATTCCTTGTGAGGATTGGGAATCTTTACCCTCTTTTCTTCTGAATTCATTCTTCTCTTTTCTGGTGCTCTGAAATTTTCCTTTGTCACCAAATTTCCCACTATTCTTGAGCTTTAGGAATTTCTAGAAGTTCTTTACAAGGTACGCCACATCTTTATCTACTGCATCCTCTTCCGAGGAGTCATGAGACCATTCTCTCATCAATTGTCTTAAGAGCAAGGGATTTGCTCTTCTTCGCTGAAGGAAGGGACAACTCATATGTCTGTAGAGAACCAACTAGCTCTTGAGCCTTGATTTCATCAAGATCTTTGCTTTCTTCAATGGCTGTAACTTTGGGCCGGAAACTTTCTGGTAGTAACCGGAGGATCTTCCTTACAATCTTTGAGTCCTTCGTCTTTTCTCCCAAGTTAAATTTACCAACAACCACTTCGTTCAATTTGCTGTAAAACGAATCAAAAGACTCATCCTCACTCATCTTTAACTCCTCAAAGCGAGTGGTCAACATTTGAAGTTTGGTGTCCTTCACTTTCTTAGTCCCTTCATAGGTTGTCTCCAGAATTTCCCATGCTTCCTTAGCAATGGTGATATGTCAAATCCGGTGAAATTCTTCTAGAGAGACACCACAGAAAATAGCATTTAATGCCTTGCTATTTACATTGGCAGCCGCAAGAGCAGCCTTATCCCAAGTAGACGTGGCAGCCTCTGGCCTTGTCCAACCTACTTCAACTGCATCCCACACAGCATCATCAATAGAACACAAAAACGCCCTCATACGGACCTTCTAAAATGCATAATTATTACCGTCAAAGAACGGTGGTACATTAAGAGATTAAGACATATCCATCTCCAAGGGGGTCAGGGATCACACTTAGGTGTTTAAACCACAACAAGTGTACCCGCTCTGATACCAATTGTAAGTTCAAAATGGGTATACAACACCCTTGAACATTTAGACCCCAAATACAAAATTACCAATTCAAGCTTTATATCAAAAAGTTAATGTGCGGAATATGATAACAAGCTTATGACAGAATTGATAATGATCTAAGCCAAATATAAACACATCCACAGCAGTAAATATAAGGCAAAGATAAAGGAAGGAAGATGCAAACACTCGGACAACACACGATGAGTTATCGAAGAGGAAACCGAAGCCCTCGGCGTAAAACCTCTTCGCCGCCCTCCAAGCGGTCAAATAATCCACTAGAAAATGTAGTTGGGATACATGAACAGTAATAGACCCTCCAAGCCTAATCTACTCAGGTACCTAAGCCCTCCAAGCTTCTTGCTCCAACGAGGTTGCGCCGAACCTTTTTCTTTTCTAACTTACCAAATTCCGCTACTAGAACATAGCATCAACCAATGTAGATTGGTTCCTTCTTAACTGCTTTCCAACAGTACCAAATAGCCTTCTCACAGATGTGGGTGTGGTGAGATAAGGATTTGGCTAAAGACCTCTCAAGGGTATGACAATGGAGAGGAAAAGAGTAGAGGAATTTGTAGAGTCTCTAAGGTTAAGATTATGGATGAATCAATCTTGTATTTCTCTAAGGTTTCTCTGACAAAATTCTCTCTGGAAGCACTCTCAATATGGTGCGTATAAGGGTGTATATATATAGGGTGAGAAGGGAATGCAAAACGTCATTTTTTGCCAAACAGTGCATTTTGGCGACTTGACCTCGCGACTGGGTTAAGTCGCGAGATCAAGCCGCGACATAATGGCCTGGCCAGCCTGGGACTTTTGTCCTATAGTGATACAGCTAGCGCGACTCTTCAGCTTCTGGCATGCTTGGCACGTATGCAAACATTTGGCGACTTGCAAGCCCCGACTCACCCGCAAGATCCAGTCGCAAGACTCTGTTTTTCTTGCACACTCTTGAGCTTTTCTTCACATCTTCTCACACACTACCCTTACAATTTTCCCACCTAAATACAGGGTTACTAAGTGCTAAATTACAAGCAAATTGGTCACGGAATAAAGCCAATAAGATGGTTGATTAAATTCAACCTTACACTAAACATTAAACTAGAAAAAAATAATTAAAACTAACTGTCATGGAAGAGGTAGCCGCAGCTCTCTATACATTCAGCCCTCAACCCTAGCACTAGCCTCTCTGAATTTTGCCCTAAAGAGCCTTTAAATGGGTTAAGGAATCCTATTACAAGTTGAATTCCCGTTTGGAGAAAATCCTAGATTTTTAGGCTTCACTTAACCGACTATTTTTGCCCATTTAATTTCAGAATCCGGACTTTTGGTAAACTACAAAGTTGTAGCCTTTTAAGTTAACGTTCCAGCCCAACTTGAATCAACTCAATTGGACTTTTGAGCCGAAAGTTATGCCAAAAATACTAACTGATGTGCAGGCTGGAATCCTAATCCGAATTGGACTTGGATTTGGTACAAATTTCCATTGATTCCTTGCTCCAATTGGACTTAAATTTAATTGGGTTGGTCTTCTCTTCAATTCATGCCTGGCTGGATGTAAGTTGGCTTGATTCAATTGGCCTAGCCCCACTTTGCATGTAAAGCCCTTGTTACCTGCAACACAAAGATATTATATAATCAGTCACAAAATAACATAAAAGTAAGGTTAAATATGTAGATATGTGAGTACTTTATTGAATATATTTCATGCATATCAACTAACCAATTGCACAGATCCCAATACGCAACTTGATCACCAACATGAGAAGGATGTTGGTTGCAAAGTTCTTCAGTTTATTCAAACAATGAAGATCATGAAGTTGCTTGGTCACAAAACCCTACAGTGTACAAACACAGCAGCTTCTTCAAGAACTAGGGCAAACTAGGTTTCCAGTCACACTTTCTTCACACTTGTGGAAATGTGCTCTTGTGCAACTTGTCGTCACCTTTTTCATCCCTTAAAATAATCTTTATATATGTTTAGGGTTGTGAGAAAAGAAAGCCCAAACATACATTCACGAATTGGATGAAAAACAGTCCTGAAAAACTGAGTTTCATAAACCTCGATAGATAGCCATCTATCGAGCTAGCTGTTGAGCCACAAACTTCAACAGCTTTTAAACCTCGATAGATGCTAGCTGTCGAGCTTCAAAATCCTGCACTTTCTGACTTGATTCTTGGACAAACTTGCATGGCTTTAACACTTGAACTTGAAACCTTGTTTCTTGAAGTATTAAACACATCCTAGATCTACCAATTACAAGTAAAGTGCGTTTTGTCAAAGGATTAGCCAATTACATAAAATGTTGACATATTTTCCTATCATTGACTCACATATGTCCTAACAATCTCCCCCTTTGGCAATCCGTGACAAAACCACAACAAAAAAATGAGATATGAGAGAAGTCATAAATCACTCAACTCATATTTGTTAGGTTCTAAAGACTTAGGATTTTATGTATTTAACTCTAATTTGTAATGTTGGCAAACCATGATCAAAACAATGTATTTAGTCTTGTTTAGGCTTGCTCAAAGTTGATTAATCATTGTAAAGTTTGAATCGAGTGGCTGCAGAAGTCTTTGTGACTTTCGGCCTGGCTCGATCGATTGAAAGACAGACCCAATCGATCGAAAGACAAACTCGATCGATCAAAAATCGCCCAGGTTGCGTTTTTTGCAGAATTTCCAACTCAGCCCTACTTCATTAAAGGTTTAGGGTTTTTACCCTAGGTATTTAAACAAAACCCTAGCCACGTTTTTATAGGTTGTTCACATTGTATTGTTGCTCATACGTTGCGGTTTTGTGTGAATCTCTTGTGAGATCTTTGAGGAGCTTTCCTTTACACAAAATTTAGGGTTTTCAAAGTAGAGATTATTTCAACATCTTGATGATTAACTCGGTTGCTACCATTGGAGCTTAAAGAATAACAAGCGGGGAGCTTGTAGCTAATTGAAGAATCCAAGAAAGAAGGAGTCCGTGGATTCGGAGCTTGCACGTGGTCGTGTCAGTAAGTTCTACTGGTGGGTAGCATTAGGAAGTCAAGCGGGGAGCTTGTAAGTCCTTTTGTATGAACTTCGATTCTTTCATAGTGGATTCAAGTACCTTGAGGATAGCTAGGTCAAATCCTCCCCAGGTTTTTACCGTGTGGTTTCCTGGGTCATCATATCTTGTGTTATTTATTTTCCGCTGCTTTATATGTTGATATGATTATTTAATTGTGTTAACTTAGATTTGCATGAAATTGGACTAAGTAAATCACTTGGCTAATTAAATAGGTTAATCCAATTGTTTGTTTTTAAGGGGTCTAAAACCTAACAAGTGGTATCAGAGAGGGTAACTCTTCTATTGTAGATCTTTTGATCTCTGAGCTAATCCTTGACCCCTGTTGTCATGGAAGACAGACACACTCTTGTTGTTCCTCCTCACTTTGACGGGAATAACTATGCCTATCGGAAAGTAAGGTGAAAATATTCCTAAAATCCATTGATGAGAGAGTTTGGAACTCTGTTGAGTACGGATGGGAGAAGCCCACTACTCCTGTGAGTGAGTGGCAAACTTCTCAAAAAGAAGCAGCTGCATTTAACAGCAAAGTTATGAATGCCATCTTTAATGCTGTTTCTATGGAGGAATTTAAGAGAATCTCAAATGTTGAGGTTGCTCATACTGCTTGGAAAATCCTCCAAACTGTGCATGAAGGCACAAAGGCTGTCAAAATAAAGAAGCTGCAGCAATTAACTTCTAGGTTTGAAAGCATTAGGATGTCTGATGATGAATCCTTTGATGAATTTTATGCCAAACTAAATGATATTGTTAATTCTGCTTTTAATTTGGGTGAAGTCTATGATCAACCTAAAATTGTTAGGAAGATACTTAGATCTTTAACTGAAGACTTTAGACCCAAAGTGACTGCCATTACTGAGAGTAAGGATGTGGACTCCATCCCTGTGGATGAGCTTGTAAGATCTCTTCAGTCCTATGAGTTAGACCTACCCAAAACTAACAAATCCAAATCAATGGATTTAAGTCTGTTAATGATGTTGATGCTGGTGGATTTAATGATGAGCTCTCTGCTACAGAGATAGCTTACCTTGCCAAGAACTTTAGAAACTTTCTTAGGAATACTAATAGAAGGGCAAGGAATACAAACACTGCTGAACCTAGAAATTTCAGGAAGAATGATCCCATTAAGGTTAGCAACACTGAAAAACCTAGAGAAAGAGTAGGTCAATCTTCTAACAATTCCTTGGGTGCTCAATGTTTTGGCTGTCAAGGGTGTGGTCATGTTAAATCTGAATGTCCAACATTCCTAAGGTCTAAGGGCAAAGCTATGGCTGTAACCCTTAGTGATAATGAGGTTTCTGATGATGAGTCCAGTTGTGACGAGGATGGAAACTTCATTGCTTTCACTGCTACTGCTGTAGTCAATGAAAGCATATCTGCTGAGGAGAACCCTTCTGATGGGGAACTCTCTGAAGATGCAGATCTTCAAGAGGCCTATAACAAACTTTGCAAAGTTGCTGCAAAGGATGCTATGAATGTTGAACTTGGCCTAAAGAAAATTGAATCTCTTGAGCTTGAAAAGAAGAATTTGCTTGTTAAATCGTTTGATGCTAATGATCTTTTGAACAATGTGAAATCTGAGAATAAGCTCTTGCTTGATAAAGTTAAAATTTTGGAACATGATTTATCTATCGCTAGATCTGCTAGTTCTAAACTTGATCAAATGCTAAGTGTTTAAAAGTATCCTTCTGACAAATCTGGTTTAGGTTTTGTTGAGAGCATCTCTGTGTCTGCACCCCATTCCACTATCTTTGTTCCGTCATCTTCTTCTAAACCTTTTGTAAGTGAGGTTGTGAGTGAAACAGTTAAACCCCCTGTGAGTGAGGTTGTTAAACCTGTAGAAGTTTCACCACCTAAGAAGATTAGGGTAGATTTGAGAGAATCTAAACCTAAGGAGCCTACCAAATCTAAGGACAAGATGCATGGTAAACCTATTTGGGTTTGTCATTACTGTGGAAAGTCTAGACACATTCGTCCTAATTGTTACAAACTTCAAGATGCTAAGAGAACAAACAAACCAAAAGTGCCTGTGCCTCAAGCACAAGATCCTATGGCACTAATTGGTGAATTGGTAAAGGCGTTAAACCTTTATTCTAATCCTGGAGTTGGGAATCACTCGAATGTGAATAAGAACTCCAATGCTCATGGTGCATCTAAAAAGTTTTGGATGCAAAAGACTCAAACTAACTGAGTCTTTCTGACATGGTCCTTGTGCTTCATTGCTCTATTCTTCTGTGACCATTGTTCTTTGGTTTTTTGTGTTTTTGATCTAGGACTTGCATTGCATTACATTCATGCATTTCATTCTAGGATTTATTTGTTTTCTCTTATAATAAAAAAAATAAAATAAAAAAAAGGGAAGCAAAAACTATGTTTGATACTATTTTTCTTGATTTTGAAAACAAAGTTGGTCAATCTATTTACACATGTCATGTCTTATGTACCTTGTTTAACTTTGATGAGCTTATTCATTGCACTTAACTAGTTGAAGCTTTGTAGTGCATGTTGTGTGGGAAAGATGTGTGTAGTTATTAATCACTTTGTCTTAATCGTGAAGTCACATGTTCTTTGATTGTCGGACTTGATCCTTTTGAGAAAGGCATAAATAACCATCTCACCACTGTTCACTAGCCAATCATGAACACTTTAGTGCATATCATAAGATTTTGTGCTCGAGAAAGCGTAGCACATGCACAAAAAAAACATAAGGTGCAGTCTCAATTAATTCATTTAATTAAAAATGGTGTGTACTATTAGGCTTGATGCCAATCACTTAATTAAAACCGGTGTGTACTATTAGGCTTGATGCCAATTCACATATTTAAGAGGCAAAAATTCAAGAAACTTACATGATTGCAAACTTTTGTTCTAGGAGATGTGAGAGTTATATGATGTAACTCTTTTGGTGATAGTCTCTTTTAAATTCTATGTGATGAATTGTGTAGACTTTGTGTTTGATTGCTATTCACATATCACCTCACATGTATCTCAAGTTTTTGCTAGTATCACACACTATACAAGTTACTCTTTGTTAAACACTGTACATGCTAGTGTGTGTGTTTTTGGTCTGACCATCCAAGTTTGAAAATATCTTGAGAATTGTGCACAACATATTTGTTGCTTAAGAAATTTCAATGGGAGAATGATTGAAACTTGTTTTTGAGAAAATTGGGTTTAAAATTTGGGTTTTTGAAAAAGCATTTCATTACATCTCATACTCATGCATTTTGTTTCTTCAATTTCAATGCTTTGAGGAGTTGTTTTCAAAAAGTGCTTGTTGCTTTTCAAAACTTGTGATTTTCTCAAAATTTAGTGAGCCTCTGCCTAATTCGATCGATCCAATCTGTTTTTCGATCGATCGAAAATAAGCTTCAATTCTTTTATGAGTCTCGGATTGATCCGATCGATCGAATGTAATTTTCGATCGATCGAAAATCGCGAAAAAGCTTTTTTAAAAATCAGATCTGACTTTTTCAAAGTCACTTTTCAAACTTTTTCAAAGTTTTTCCTCTCTCTCTCCGACTTGGCAAGGCTCCACAACGATTTTTTGTCGTTTTCTTCCAAAATTTTTGCAAGGCTTCTCTCTCCTCAAGCTGGTAGGTCCTTTATACCCTTCCTTTTGATTTTATTTTCATGTTTACATGCATAAATCCATGCATTTTTGGGTAATTTTCGGACTATGCATTATTGGGATTTTCTATTGATTCAAGCCCTATTTTGTGCAATTGATCATTGGGTTTTTGTGGGGACACGTTATAAACATGATCCTTGCTTGTTAATTTGATCAATTTTGCGTTTGGTGAAAAATTGAAAAATCTAGGGTTTGTTCTTGATCCGAATTGGGGCTTTTGTTAAATTGGGTTGAATTTGATGAAATTGGCTTGTTGTTTTGATGAAATTAGGCTTTATAATCTATGTGCTGTGTTTTGTAATGCTCAATTCATCAATTTGTTTAAAAATTTTAACAAGTGGTTTTCAATTTTGGGATTTTTTGATAGAAATTCCCTGCTCAAGCCAATTTTTTCAATTTGATCTCAATTGAACGTAATTTTTTACTGCATTAGTACATGCATCATGGCATTATAATTGTTCATGCATCATATAGATTTTTATTCTATTGATTTTTTTCCTAACTTGCAGTCTGCCTTTGGATTTTTTTTGTTTTATTCTTTTTGGTTTTTCCTTGTGTCTCTGTCCTTTCCTTAGCATCATGCCTAGGAAGACTAGAGCCTGTAGGTCTGTTCCCTCTCCTTCTCCTTCCCCACCTTCCTTTGATAGTGAGAGGTTTCCGAGTGAGAAAAACCAAGAGATTTTTGAGAAGCTAAACCTTAAGAGAAAAGTTTAGGCTGAGCGTTCTGTCACCTTAGATAAGGTTGATCCTGCCATTAGGGCAAACTTTGAGCGTAGGGGCTGGTTACCTTTATTGGATGTGTCTGATCCTCCTCCTCCAGCTACCCTGATTAAAGAGTTCTTCTCGAACATCTCTATCCGCGTCTATGATTCCAACGCTCTAGTTAAAAGTTGGATACGAGGCGTAGAGTATATCATCACTCCTACAGTAGTGGCTGATGCTCTAGGGGTACCTTTGGTACGTCACCCTGTTTACCCTTATGATGAGTCACCTTTGTTGAGTGATGTCATGTCTTACATCACTGGGTCTTCTATCCAGTGGGGTTCTGATCCTCGGATCACCACTGCTGAGCTTCCTGAGACTATCTATCTGTTCTTTAGGATAGCGTATCATTCTCTTTGGCCCATTTCTCATCTTCACACCATTCTTCTCGAGCGGTGTGTATTTTTGTACACTTTTGTCACTGATGCTCCTATCAGTTTTCCTCATTTGTTTCTTCGTTCTTTGAACGAAGTTGATAGAGGTTCTTCTACATCTCATGCCCTTGTTCATCCTATTTTTATTCATAGGATTTTGCTTCATCTTGGTTTAAATGATTCCCTTCTTCTGAGCCCGTCCATGTTATTGCTCCCATAGGTGCTTCTTTCCTTAGACAGAAGGCTGCTCATCTTCGAGCTGGCTCTAAACACTCTAGGTCTGAGCCTTCTGGTACCACACCTCGATCTTCTTCTACAGGTCCTGCTCATGAGGTTGTTCCTGATCCTGTTGGTGCTGCTGCTACTGCTGTTCCTCCACCTCCTTCGGATGACTTCAATGTACGTCGTACCTTGGAGACTGTCATGACCGTTCAGGCGGCTCATGGTCAGATTTTGGTGGACTTGCTTGATGAGATTCGTGCTCTGAGAGCTGACTTAGCGCATCTTCATTCACCCTCGCCACCTCCTTTTGATGATGGATTGTGATTATCCTTTGGCATTCCGTCACAAAAAGGGGGAGTAGAGTGAGTTTGGAGCTTGTAGAGGAGTTTTTGTAGCTAGGGGGAGTTTTTATTTTTTTTTGCAGAGCTAGTAGAGTTTTTTTGAGATTAGATTGTATCTAGGTGCTTCACCATGTATACTTTCTTTTGGGCTATTCTTGTAGGGAAATACATTTTTTATATATATGATTATTGATTCTATGTTCACTGCTTATTGATTTATATTTATGAGTTATTCATTGATATATGTCTCTATTATGTGTTGTGTGAACTTTCAAGAATGTGTTTATTTTTGGTGTATCTAACTTAGGGGGAGAGTTAGATTTCATATCTGTTGATTTACTGTTTTTTCTGTCACACATGTGTTTATGCGTTTGTTGAGTATTTCAGGAATATACAGGTTGATTCGATTTGGCTGCTGTCTACACTTGCAACGGATGGATAGTAGTTAGGATTGAATTGTGTTTTATGAGCATTATTTTTGTAATGGGTTTTTACTTGTAAACTTTGAGCTTTTAGTTTGTGTTTTGTCACGAATTGCCAAAGGGGGAGTTTGTTAGGTTCTAAAGACTTAGGATTTTATGTATTTAGAACTCTAATTTGTAATGTTGGCAAACCATGATCAAAACAATATATTTAGTCTTGTTTAGGCTTGCTCAAAGTTGATTAATCATTGTAAAGTTGGAATCGAGTGGCTGCAGAAGTCTTTGTGACTTTCGGCCTGGCTCGATCGATCGAAGGACAGACTCGATTGATCGAAAATCGCCCAAGTTGCGTTTTCTGCAGAATTTCCAACACAACCCTACTTCATTAAACGTTTAGGGTTTTATATTTTTACCCTAGGTATTTAAACAAAACCCTAGCCACGTTTTTATAGGTTGTTCACATTGTATTGTTGCTCATACATTGCGGTTTTGTGTGAATCTTGTGAGATCTTTGAGGAGCTTTCCTTTACACAAAACTTAGGGTTTTCAAGGTAGAGATTATTTCAACATCTTGATGATCAACTCAGCTGCTACCATTAGAGCTTAAAGAATAACAAGCAGGTAGCTTGTAGCTGATTGAAGAATCCAAGAAAGAAGGAGTCCGTGGATTCGGAGCTTGCACGTGGTTGTGTCAGTAAGTTCTACTGGTGGGTAGCATTAGGAAGTCAAGCGGGGAGCTTGTAAGTCCTTTTGTATGAACTTCAATTCTTTCATAGTGGATTCAAGTTTACCTTGAGGATAGCTAGGTCAAATCCTCTCTAGGTTTTTATCGTGTGGTTTCCTGGGTCATCATATCTTGTGTTATTTATTTTCCGCTGCTTTATATCTTGATATGATTATTTAATTGTGTTAACTTAGATTTGCATGAAATTGGACTAAGTAAATCACTCAGCTAATTAAATAGGTTAATCCAATTGTTTGTTTTTAAGGGGTGTAAAACCTAACAATATTCACTTGTTGAATACAATAAAATCTATCCTAACACAAACTCTTAAAAAACTTTGCAAGAAGAGAGTTTATGGCAAGTAGACTTTGATAACCTGTATTTCTGAAACACTTTAAACAAAACTCATCAAGGCATCTTAGTGTGAAACATAAATAATAGATTGCATACAAGATATAAGAAACATGTGTATAAAGATAGAAAAGAAACAACACATGGAGAGATAGGCGAAAGAACATACATCAATATATATAAACCAAACATAAGTACAATGTATGTCAAAAATGGTCACAAGACCAATATACAAGATATAATGTATCTGAAATTGAAAGAAAAAAAAGATACATAAAACTTTACTACATCCCTCAATATACACACTCCCTCTAACAAAAATCTCCTATGCTAACCTTCCCCCTATGAATATGACTACTCTTATATCCAAAACTACTCCCCCTTTTTGTCACGAGTGAAAAAAGGTAAGAGTACCAAGTAGACATCTCGTCAGCACTGGAAGAGCTAGCATCACCATCCCCATCATCATCGTCGTCCTCGGATGCCACGGGAAGAGGAGAGGGAGACTCTACAAAGCCACCAAGGCGAGCCTGTCATCGAGTAATACGACCGACAAAGGTGTTCACCTGACATAACTCATCAGTGAGAGTGTCAAGGTGAGCATCCATGTGCTGAAGCTGCACCATGATCGCATCCAGAGTTACACCACCCGCAGAAGAAGAAAGAGCAAAGGTGGATGAAGCAGAAGGAGTGGGAGGAGCTGTCGTACCGAACCGCCTCGAATGTAGCTGCGCCTCGCTCCGTTTAACGGTAGTGGCATCTATGGCACACATAACAGAGAAGTGGTCAAAAACAAGAAAGGGAACAGAAAAATGGCATAAGATCATTTTGATAGCCAAAGGGAAGATGAGCTTATCACGGGTCAACATATCCCTATATACATCTATGATAGAAAGAATAAAATGAGGGGGAAAATCTATAGTGAGATGCTCTAAAAGAGAAAGCAAAAATCGAGCACAGGGCTCGATAATAGAGTTATAGTGAGAAAGAGGATGCAAAACAATAGTCATAACCATGTTAAGAAACCTAGGTCTAATGCATGAAATGCATGAAGAATGAAGGATTTAGGAACCTTACCAGTGTAGAAACACTTGAGCTAGGCAGAAAATCAACAGAGGATGAAGTTTAGAGTGAGAGAGAAGAGTTTTGGGAGGTGAAGAGACGAGGGCTATCGAGAGAGATCGAGAGAAATAAGATCTGAATCGTGAGGAAGGCTTATATAGCAACTTCATAAATCTTGATAGATCGAGAGCTGTCGAGGTTTAAAATATGATAGATGCAGCTATCGAGCAAGTGCCTAGAGATGTCCATAGCCAAAAAGAAGCTCGATGGATCGAGGAGCTATCAAGTAGCTATCAAGGAGACAGAAACTTTCTCATTGAATCGAGGAGCTATCGAGAAGCTATCGAGATTGCGATAAAAAGAAGCTGAAGAGCTCGATAGATAAGACAGGTGTCGAGAGGTGTCGAGGAGCTGTCGAGATTGCTTAAAAACAGTTTTTCAAGAAGAGAAAAACACAGACATGAATGCAATCAAGTATGCAACTCAACCAAGGATCCAAACAACACTTTAAATCTCTTAAAAACATCTCTCAACCAAGAAAAATGTAAGCACAAAGATCCCAAAACACACACATACACTAAACAAGTCTAACCAATTTTATATTTCAAAAACAAGTTAAGACAGTTTAGTGAGCATACATTAACACATGTATTCCTTGTGATGGCCAAATCATATTGTACCTGCACATGTATCAAAAGTAACAAAGAATATTGCGTGTTGTGTGTGAAAAACGTCGCAAGATTGCATAAGTGTCTACATGTTATGACAATTTGAGATATGAGAAAATCACTTTAACTCACACACACTCATAACTGTTTGATAGGGACTATCACTTTTGAGGTACATCCTATAGCTCCCACATCTCCTAGAATACACGCTTACAATCATATATAAAGCATTTTGTTCTTTTTGCTTTTTATTTTTCTTTGCATATTTTTCTTTTAAGCAAACCATGCGTGGGCATATAAGAGAGAGAAAAGAAATACCCAATGATGTTAAGCATTTGACATTGCACTTTTGCTATGCCGAAACATACGAATGTCATTGTATGATTGGCGGGCAACAGTGGTGAGATGGTTATTTATTCATTTCTCTCAGGATTTTCAAGTCCTTCCCGTAAAAAAGAGTGATACAAGTGTTAAGTACAAGTGATTACTTAATCTTACTCATCACAAACATGAGCCACAAAGCTCACTTGCTTAGTTGTGCATAGAGATGCTCATCTAAGCTACAAGAGATACAAAGTTTAGAAAACTTTGTTACAATGGCCATCCAAGGTACACAAATACCAATGTACACAAACACAAACTATTTTTGTATTTTTCAATTTTTCAATTTTTTTTTTATTTTTATATGAAAAACAAAATAAAACAAAACTGAAAACTAACCCAAAAAAATATATATGTTAAACAAAACAAAGCAAAGCATAAAACTAGACTGACTTAAAAAAATAAAGCAAAACACATAAGTAATGCAAAAACAAAAACAAGCAAGGAAGAAAGAGAGAGAAGAAGCGACAGAATCACTTAGAGCCCTTTTCCTTCCACACCTTGGAAAAACCTTTTCGTTTAGAGAATCCTTGATCCAAGAGTTAAAACCGTTCAAGTTTGAAGGGAACATAAGGGTTTTGAGAAGATCTCCAAGAGGAGCAAACAAGGATGGAAGCTGATTCTGAACTCCCGAGGTGATCATGTTGTTGCCCTTTTGAGTGGCTAACCACTTATAGCAATTAGGTCGAGTATGTCCAGCTGCGCCACAGTGGTGATAGAAATGCTACTTTTTCTGTTTTGGCTTTTAAGAGTTTCCCTTCTTAGCCCTAAGGTTTTTAGTCTTATTCTTAGTAAGTTTAGTGGGTGGTCCTAAGATAGACTTACCCTTATCTATGTTCTTACTAGCTAATTCATTTTTAACTTCATTATTTTCAATTTCAATATTGTTAGCAGGAGGAACAAAAACAGTAGCACTAGTAGAGGCAATACTAGGAGAAGAGAAATCATACCCTAAACTGGTTCGATCGGAAGCAGATTTCTGAAGACTGAGCATCTCATCGAGCTTAGCGCTTGAAGTCCTTTCCAGCTGAGCTCTGATTTGGAACAATTCTGCCTCAAGTTTCTTAGTCTTCTCAACCAAGAAATTATTCTCAAATCTCAGTGCTCCAATAGTCTGATTTGCTTCATCAAACTTTGGAGAGATTTCTTCCCGCTCAATCTCCACATCACTAAGCTTCTTGGTGGCCAACTAATACAACTTCTCATGCTTTTCTGAGACCTTGTATAACTTTGCATAGGCTGTGTGGATGTTATCTTGTTCATCCATCTTCTTAAACTTGGACTCCACCAGTTCCTCTTCTTCATCCACATTTTCAACAATCCCTTCAGTAGGATTTACAGTGGCAATAAAGGCATTTAGGATTCCGTCATCCTCATTATCAAAATCATCCTCAGGCTCAATGTCACTCAACGTAGCAGCAAGTGTCTTGCTTTTCCCAATAGTCTTGAGATAAGTAGGGCACTTTTGTTTCATATGACCAAAATCTTGACACCCAAAGCACTTTGGTCTTGAGGGAACAATGTACTGACCGCCATCCCTAGCATCCTTCTTCCCTTCGTCTTGGCTCTTAGACTGAAAAGAACTTGACTGTCTACGGTCCTTGTCGAGGCCCTTTGTATTGGCATTCTTTATGAACTTCTTGAATTGCCTGGTGATGTAGGACTTTGTCTTAGAATCTTCATCATGAAAAGACTCATCAGTATCACTACTCTTGTCCTTCAATGCCATGCTCTTGCTCTTGCTCGATTTCCCAATCCTTGTCAAACCCAACTCTTAGGTCTGCAGATTGCCAGCTAACTCTATCAAAGGAATTTTGTCAATATCCTTTGATTCCTCAATTGCGATGATCTTGGCATGGAATCTTTCGGGCAGAGATCCAAGCACCTTTCTCACAATCTTGGGTTCAATAATGGTTTCCCCAAGATCAAATGCTAAGTTTACTATGTCCTTGAGCTTGGCATAGAACTCATGAAATGACTCATTCTCCTCCATCTTGATCTCTTCAAAGCTTGTAGTGAGCCTCTGAAGTTTTGAATCCTTAACAGCCTTAGTTCCTTTATAGGTTGTCTAGAGAATGGTCCATGCTTCCTTAGCAGTTTCAGTAGAGGATATCTTCTTGAATTCCTTATTCGCGAGTACACTGAATAGAGCATTCAATGCCCTGCTGTTGAAGTTTGCCGCCTTGATCTTTGCATCATCTCAGTCAGCCGGCACTTCTATAGGCTTGGTCCAGCCTATCTCAATAGCTTGCCACACTTTCTCATCTAAAGACTGCCAAAAAGCTCTCATGTGTATTTTCCAGTATGCATAGTTAGTGTCATCAAATAAAGGAGGTATAATAAGAAACTTTCCTCTATCCATGACAAACAGGGGTCAATGGATCACACAACAAAGATTGAAACCTAATCAGAGTGTGCCTACTCTGATACCACTTGATAGGTTAAAAACGTATTGACTTCTTGTGATGAATTAATTGATTAATTAGTCAAGTTTATTAATTAATCAAATTAACATGTAATTGTACATGGCAACACAATAAATCACCAATTAACTAAAGTATGCAGCAGAAAATAATTGACACGGTGATTTTTTTACGAATGGGGAAAACCTACACGGCATAAACCCCACCGGGTGATTTTAAGGTCACCACTCCCGAGAATCCACTATTATCAAAGCAAGCAGTTACAAGTAAAGGAATCCCAGTACCTTTTACCAACCTACAGTTGAACCCTTACCCCAATACCTAATTGGACTTGTTCTGAAGTGACAATCTCTCCTTCTCAATGCACGGCTCCCAGTATGTGACTAACCAATTACGCGGATCCCAGTACATGACTTGATCACCAACTTGAGAAGGATATTGGCCGCGAAGTTCTTTAGTTCATCCAAACAATGAAGATCATGAAATTGCTTGGTCACAAAACCCTACGGTGTACAAACACAGCAGCTTCTTCAAGAACTAGGGCAAACTAGGTTTCCAGTCACACTTTCTTCACACTTGTGGAATTGTGCTCTTGTGCAACTTGTCGTCACCTTTTTCAGCCCTTAAAATAATCCTTATATATGTTTTGGGTTGTGAGAAAAGAATGCCCAAACATACATTCACGGATTGGATGAAAAACAGTCCTGAAAAATTGAGTTTCATAAACCTCGATAGATAGCTATCTATCGAGCTAGATGTCGAGCCATGGGCTTCAGCAGCTTTTAAACATCGATAGATGCTAGCTGTTAATCTTTAAAATCCTGCACTTTCTGACTTGATTCTTGGACAGACTTCCATAGCTTTAACACTTGAACTTGAAACCTTGTTTCTTGAAGCATTAAACACATCCTAGATATACCTAATTACAAGTAAAGTTCGTTTTGTCAAAGGATTAGCCAATTACATAAAATGTTGACATATGTTCCTATCATTGACTCACATATGTCCTAACAGAGTCAGTTCCTATTAAGTCTGTTAAAAACTTTACCCCCTATAATATAATTTCTGATTCTACTTACTTGTTGGCTTTGAATTTTTTTTATTTTGGAAATTAGTAAAGATACTTTTAATAATGGGGAACTAAAACAAGGACATGTAGAACCTATAAAAGAAGAAACCCAATCTGTTAACTTGGGAACTGATGATGAACCTAAGATGGTCCAAATTGGTAATACCTTAACTTCCTCTGAGAATAATGCATTAGTCACAGTACTGAAGGAATTCAAAGAGGTTTTTGCATGGTCATACGAGGATATGCCCAGGATTGATATATAGATATAGTGCAACATTGCATTCCTATAAACCCAGCCATGAAGCCAGTCAAGCATAAGCTGAGAAGGATAAAGCCAGAATGGACTCTCAAGCTCAAGGAAGAAGTTGAGAAACAGTACAATACGAGATTCTTAAGAGTGGTAAACTACCCAGAATGGATAGCTAATGTGGTTCCAGTGCCAAAGAAGGACGGGAAGGTAAGGATGTGTGTAGACTTCAGAGACCTTGATAAGGCCAACCCAAAGGATGATTTTCCTTTGCCTCATACTGATATTCTAGTGGATAATACGGCGGGACATGCATTGCTATCATTCATGGATGGTTTTTCAGGATACAATCAGATAAAGATGGCCCTAGAAGATATTGAGAAGACATTCTTCATTACTCTATGGGAGACCTATTGCTACAAGGTCATGTCATTAGGCCTTAAGAATGCTGGTGCCACTTACCAATGGATAGCCACCACTCTGTTGCATGATTTGATACACAAAAAAGTAAAAGTTTATGTGGATGACATAATAGTGAAGTCCAAAGACCGTGAAGGGCACATACCAGCTTTACGGAAGTTCTTTGAGAGAATCCGATTTAATAAGTTGCGGTTGAATCCGAAGAAGTGCGCTTTTGGTGTGACATCCGGAAAATTGTTGGGGTTTATGGTAAGTCAAAGAGGAATTGGGGCAGATCCTGAGAAGATCAAGGAAATTGTAGAAATGAAGCCTCCAAAGACTGAAAAAGAAATCCGAGGGTTTTTAGGGAGGATACAATACATAAGCAGGTTCATAGCCCAGCTCACCATGACATGTGAACCACTTTTTTGATTGCTTAAGAAAGAAGTTCCCACAGTGTGGAATGAACAATGCCAAGAAGCCTTTGAGAAGATTAAGAGCTATTTGATGAAGCCACCAATACTAGTTCCACCAATACCCGAAAAGCCATTATTGCTAGTGGAGGGATCACACCTAAAAAACTCTTAATCTCCGTTGGTGAAATGGAATCATTACCCTCAATTCTCTCACCACCCAATTTGAAGCTAGTAATGGCTGAGAAGTCATACGGTGTCAACATCACCTTACCAATGCCTGGAAAATGAAAGGTACAAGTGGTATCCTGGAATCGCTCAGACAATGCGACAAGCAATTGAAGATCCATGTACTTAGTGGTGTCATGATCCTAAAGAGCTTGGAAAAAGGTTTTGAAGCCGGCTTCATTGATGACGTTTCTAATGTCTGGGGATAACGCTATCCACCTTTGTCCCCCGGCTCTTGAGATTCTACAATTAACAAGAATACCCCACATGAGAAATATAAACAAACAACAACAACAACAAAAACAAGAAAAGCAAAAATGAAAAAATGAAACCTTGCCAATCATCATGATATTCACAAAAATACCTTTAAAAAAAAAAAAAAACTTACTCAAAATCCAAACAAACAAATAAAGATGTCTCTCACAAAAATTAGCCATGTCCAAATGCCATTTCACAAATTTAAATTCTACAACATCCTAACAATATCCCAATTGAGCAAAAAAAAAAATCCTTCATCTCCATTAACTCATTCAACAATGACCTAAACATATATCCAACCTAAAGACCATTTTTTCCATACCCATGAAAAATAATGCCCAAACACCTACACCAAAAGTTTCTGTACCCATCAAAAATGAGTTTACCCAATCTTGTTTGTACACCAAATTCTCATAATCAATCAAAACTTGTCCAACAATGTTCAAAACCACATCCAATATAAAGCTCAACCAATGACCAACATTGTCCAAATTTGACAATACCAAACAATTTAACAATCCAAAATTGCCCAAATAAAAGAAATCAACATGTCCACACAATAATTTCCATTCGAATTATACAACATCCAAGAACTCCCACAAGAGCAAATGACAACAAACAATGATAATGCCTCACCATAAATTTCCCAATTGAACAAGAAATCAACAAATTAACCAACAAAAACAAAAACAAAAAAATGAACTCACCTTGAAGTCTTTCTTGGATGGATGTTGAGCATGAGTGCTTGGGTCTTGAAGAAGTCCTTCCTCATCATTCCACTATATGGATGGATTATACTTCTTCCCATTAAATGTAAGGAATTTAGGTGGTCCAAGAGGATATGCCATAGAAGTGGGAGGATGAAGAATGGAAAATGGGTTTTTCAAAGGTGCTCAAAAACCTAAAGATTTGAAGAAATATTCAAGGGGATGATAGAAATCAAGTTTAGAAGCTTGAAGAAGTGATTTTTTAAGCAAGAAATGGTGTGGAAGAAGAGAAAATGCAAGGGGAAGAGAGCTAGGAATAGTAACAATGGAAGAAGAGGAAGACAAAAGAAGCAGTAAAAAACAAAAAGATGAAGTGGGACAAAAGGGAGGCCAAAATTTTGGCCCCCCTTTGTTATGGTCATGTTAGGTGCTGAGTCAACTCAAGTTTGACCAAGTTGACTCGATCAAACTTGCGTTAACTCATCAAAAAATTTTGACGAGAAGAAATTTTTGAAAGGAAGAAAGAATGAAAAAAAAAAAAAAGAAAAATGGTTTTTAAAATTTTTCAGAAATGTTTTCAAAATCTGTGGCATCAATTTAGTTGGAAAAAAAAAAGAGAAGAAAGAGAAAATTTTCAAATAAATGACTCAAGTTTTTTTTTTTTAAAAAAAAAAGAGAGAGAGAAGTAAATAAAAAGAAATAGATTTTACAAGAAAAGAAAAAAGAAAAAGAATTTCACAAGGATAAAATTGATTATTTTCAGTGAAACAAAAAGGAACGAAAAATTCCCAAATTTGAGCTGATGAAGTCTCAATCATTAAAATTCTTATTTAAATTCTTTTGATTCGGTACAGAAAGGACCAGATTTTCAGATTGAGTGGATATAGTTCTCAGTCGCCTCCAGATTTTCAGATTGAATTCTTAATCGCCTCAAGATTTTCTGATTGAGCTGGATATAGTTCTCGGTCACCTCCAGATTTCCTGATTAAGCGGATATAGTTCCCAGTCGCCTCTAGATTTTCAAATTGAGCAGATATAGTTCTCAGTTGCCTCCAGATTTGTAGATTGAGTGGATATAGTTCTCGGTCAGCTCTAGATTTTCAAATTGAGTGGATACAGTTCTCAATCGCCTCCAGATTTCTAGTTGAGCAGATATAGTTCTTAGTCATCCACCAAATTGAGCGGATATAGTTCTCAGTCGCCTCCTTATCCACCAGATTGAGCGAATACAGTTCTCAGTCAGCTTTCGAATCGGGCAAATACAATTTCTAGTCATCTTATTACAGATTAGGCGTACAAAGTTCTCAATCATTCCAAACCAGACTAAGTGGATATAGTTCTCAGTCATCTCCAGATTCTCAAATTGAGCAGATATAGTTCGCGGTCACCTTCAGATTTTCAGATTTAGTGGATATAGTTCTCCCTCATCTCAATATTTTTAGATTGAGCGGATATAGTTCTCGATTACCTCCAAATTTTCAGATTAAGTGGATATAGTTCTCGGTCGCCTTCAAATTTTCAAAATAAGCGGATATAGTTCTCAGTTGCCTCCAGATCACCAGATTGAGCAGATATAATTCTCAGTTGCCGCTATATCCACCAGATTAAGCAAATATAGTTCTCAATCAGCTTCTAGATCAAGCGAATACAATTCCTAGTCACCTTATTACAGATTGAGCGTATAAAGTTCTCAATCATTCCAAGTCGGATTAAGCGAGTACTGTTCTTAGTCAGCTTCCAGATCGGGCGAATACAATTCCTGGTCACCTTATTCTAGGTTGGAAGTATAAAGTTCTCAATCATTCCAAGTCAAATTGAGCAGATATAGTTCTCAGTCGACTTCCAAATCGGGCGAATACAATTCCTAGTCACCTTATTCTAGGTTAGGCGTATAAAGTTCTCAATCATTCCATGTTGGATTGGGCAAATAGAGTTCTCAGTTGGCTTCCAAATCAAGTGAATACAATTCCTGGTCACCCTATTCCAGATTGGGCATATAAAGTTCTCAATCATTCCAAGAAGGATTGAGTAGATACAGTTCTCAGTTGGTTTCCAAATCAGGCAAATACAATTCCTAGTCACCTTATTCTATGCTGGGTGTATAAAGTTCTCGATCATTCCAAGTTGGATTAAGCGGATATAGTTCTTACTCAACTACCAGAATAGGAAAATACAGTTCCTGGGCACCTTATTCTAGGTTAGGCATATAAAGTTCTCAATCATTCCAAGTCGAATTGGACGAATAGAGTTCTTAGTCGGCTTGCAGATCAGGCGAATATAGTTTCTGGTCCCCATATTCAAGATTGGGCGTATAAAGCTTTCAATCATTCCAAGTTAGATTGGGCGAATATTGTTCTCAGTCGACTTCCAGATCTGGCAAATACAGTTCTCGATTACCTCAATGACATTCAAGATTTTATCCAGGTTCATCAATTATCAAGTAGATTAGATGTCCATATTTTTCATTTTTTGTAAGAGAATAAAACACTAGTTCTATATACCAATATTGTAAGTTCTAAGGCTAGACCCTATAGAGACTTCCTCAAATCCATTGAACCACCTCATGGAAATGGGCCCAAGGCTTGAGGGGAAGACCTTGCAAATGAAAGTCTCGTTTCTAGAGTGGATGGACATCCTCTGATTAAAATGGCTTACATGCTCTACCAGGCCAGTCCTTTCATTGTAAATGGTAAAGGTTGATTGGGCAAAACGACGAAGGAGCTTAGCCCTATCAATATGGTGTGTAAAGGGCGACCTAGAAATTTGGCGCATGGCCTTACTCATAGTGTCACTCCTTATTTCCATTTCGTAGCCCAAGGCCTACCTAATGGTTTTACAAGCCGAAGAAAGAAGGCCTAATCAAACTAGCAATCGTAAGCGGATAAAGAGTAGTGCCATATCTGAATCTCACTTCATGACCTCTTTTTAATCGTCAAATCATGCCAACTCATTGTCAATATCCTTCAATTGTTCCTAAAAAATCGTATTTTGAATATTCCTTTCCGGAATTATATTTCCCACGATATGGGGACTAACCTCCATGAATCCCGTGCTTACCGTACCTACACCCTGAGAATCTGTAGTTTCCTATAATCCAATTTCTTGGTCAACCATCATCTCCTATTCCACATCGGTGTTGCTCCACCCCATATCTACTTGTCCTAATCGGTTAGCATGGACTTCTCGATCTGTCGTGGTATCCTCCTTCCGAACCAAGTTTCCTTCCTCAGTATTATCATTATGATCTTCACCAATCTCTTCTTCAAAACCCTCAACTTGGACCACACTCTTTCATGACAGGTTTAGGGTTGTTGCTTGCATCCATGACCCAAACTACTAGTCCCCCTCCTTTAAAGAACCTTTGCTCTTCACCCAAGTAAAGCAAACCCTATAACTGTGGGTAAGCCTTCCACATAAGTAGTAAATATTTGGTAGCCGATAGGCCATAAATTGAATGACCCCTTGTGATTTAAACTAATTAATTAATTTAACCAAGTTATTAATTAATCAATTTATCATGCAAAAACGTGGCAGCACAAACAAATCACCAAAACTAAATATGCAGCGGAAAAATAAATAACTCGGTGATTTGTTCACAAATGGGGAAAACCCTAACGACAAAAACCCCACCGGGTGATTTTCAGGTCACCACTCCCGAAACTCCACTATTATCAAATCAAGCAGTTACAAGTAAAAGAATCCCAAGTACCTTACCAACCTACAGTTGAACCCTTACCCCAATACCCAATTGGACTTGATCTGTAGTGACAGTTCCCCCTTTAGATGCACGGCTCCCAAGTACGTGACTAACCAGATGCGCGGATCCCAGTACGCGACTTCAAACACCAACTTTAGAAAGAGAGGTTGGTTGCAAAGTTCTTCAGATCATCCTATGCGATGAAGATCAGGAAGATGCTTGGTCACAAAACCCTATGGTGCAAAATACACAGCAACTTCTTCAGAGAAGATGAACTAGGTCAAGAACTTCGTCTTAGATCACAATTTGCTTGAACAAGGATTGCTCAATGCTTATGCAACTTGTGTCTATGTTGACGGCTCTTAAAACACTCCATTTATATGTTTAGGGTTAGAAGAAAAGAAGGCCCAAAAACACATTCACGGATCCCAAGAAAATCATATTGGAATTCTGACTTTTTAATTCTCGACAGATAGCAGGTGTCGAGGTAGCTGTCGAGCAGGTTTCGAGCTTTAAAATCTGTGCACTTCAGCTTGCTTTTTCTTGGACAGACTTGATGACTTCAATACTTGATCTTGAAACCTTGTTTCTTGAAGTATTAAAAACACCTAGAACTACCCAATTACAAGTAGAGTGCGTTTTGTCAAAGGATTAGCCAATTTACATAAAATATGACATATGTTCTTAACATGTGAACACATATGTCCTAACAATCTCCCCCTTTGGCAATCCGTGACAAAACCACAACAAACAAATGAACATATGAGAGAAGTCATAAATCACTTAACTCATATTCACTTGTTGAATACAATAAAATTTATCCTAACACAAACTCTTGAAAAATTTTGCAAGAAGAGAGTTTATGGCAAGTAGACTTTGACAACCTGTATTTCTGAAACACTTTAAACAAAACTCATCAAGGCATCTTGTGTGAAACAGAAATAATTAGATTGCATACAAGTATAAAGAACATGTGTCTAAAGATAGAAAAGAAACAACACATGAAGAGATAGGTGAAAAAGAAACATACATCCACATATATAGAAAGATAAGTACAATGTATGTAAACTGGTCACAAGACCTCATATACAAGATCAATGTATCTAACAAGAATAGAAAAGAAAAGATACATCAAAACCTCACTACATCCCTCAAAAATATGAACATTCCCCCTATCAAAAATGTCCTATACTAACTCTCCCCCTAAGATGACTACTCTCATAGTCCAAAACTACTCCCCCTTTTTGTCACGAATGACAAAGGGTAGAGTGTCATGTAGACATCTCATCAGTAGAGCTAGCATCTCCATCATCATCATCTGAAGCATCATCGTCATCACCATCATCATCATCATCCTCAGTATCAGAATTTGAAGCGACTGGAGGAGGTGGTGGAGGAGAAGCCTCAGAAGCAAAACCACCCATGGTCGCCTGCCGTCGTGCAATACGACCAACACGAACGTTCACCTGATACAACTCAGTGGTGAGTGTATCGAGGCGAGCATCCATGCGCTGCAGCTGCGCCATGATATCTCCAAGAGATACATCGCCTGAAGAAGAAGGAGGAGCCGATGTAGATGGAGCTGATCTGGATGGAGCCGAACGCGAGGGAGGAGTGGAATCCAGCTGTCGCGACCTAAACTGCGCCTCACTACATTTTACGGTAGCGGCATCTATGGCAGATATGTGTGTGAAGTGATCGGACACAAGGAAAGGGATGGAAAAATAGCGTAGAATCCTCATGATAGCGGAAGGAAAGATGAGCTTATCACGGGACGCCGAATCTAAATGAACATCTATGATAGAGAAAATGAAGTGAGAAGGAAAATCTATCGTAAGATGCTCAAGTAGAGATGCAAGAAACGAGCACAAGGCTCTGTAATAGAGTTATAGTGAGAGAGAGGATGAAGTACAAAAGTCATCACCATGTTTAGGAACCTAGGACCTTTAGCAAAAGGCCTACATGATGTATACTGATGCTCACCCAAATCAGAAGGGCGCTCACAAAAAGCAGAAATGAGCTTATCCTTGGACACAGTCCTCAGTCGCTCATAAGTAGGATAGTTAGGAAACTCTATCCTAGGGACCCTAAGCACATCCACAACGAGCTGCGGTGTGACAGCAATGCGCGTACCTCGAACGCGAGTATGAAAAAGAGGTACTGAACGATCAATCCCGTACATGTTGGAGTAAAACTCTTGAATCAGTACGAGAGGACAAGTGACCGGAACGTCACACAGTGACTCCCATCCCCTACTGTGAATGACAGAGGGAAGGTCAGTGTCGGCGAAGTCCGCCAAAATGACTTGGCGTTCCGAATGAACACCTCGTCTAGAAAAGTTCTCAGTAAATGCCTTGTGGGCATCTCCATCACGGAACCAAAGGTTAAAAGGAGTAGTATCAGAAGAAGAGGAAGCTCCAGAACGCAGAGGGTTCCGAGCTGGAGTGGATTTACGTTTGGGTGCCATAGACACTACTAACGTAAAAGAATGAGAACAAGATAGAGAGGGAGACAATCAGAAAAGTCCCAAACAGTTCAAATATGATAATATCTTGAACAAAAAGTACGTATGCATGGTAATGCATGTTCATGTGACATGCAAACATAAAAAGCATCATGGGCTCAGCCCAATCCAAACCTAGCAGCACACATACAAGAACACACATCTAAATGCATGAAAATATCATTCTAATGCACATGGAATGCAATGTATGACATTTTAAAGACATTTGATTGAAAAACCAACCCAAAATTTCAAGAAAATCTCATCAATTTTGAAAAACCCCAAAATTTTCAAAAACTTCAAAACCTAAGATTCAAAATCATGAAATGCATGAAGAATGAAGGATAAAAAGATCTTACCAAGTGATTTGAAGCAAGGAAGGGTCGAAAATCACGTTGGATGAAGGTTTTGAGTGAGAAAAATAGTTTTGGGAGATGAAAAGCCTCGGACAGATCGAAGAGAGATCGAGAAATGAGAAGAAAAATCGCAACAGATCCTTAAATAGGCACCTCAGTAAATCTCGACTGCTGAGGTGTCAAGAGGTATCGAGGATGCTGTCGAGGAAATGGCCTTCGACAGATGAAGGTGTCGAGATGGTGTCGAGGTACAAGACCAATTTCAAAGACCAGAAGGTCGATCGATCGACTAAGTGTCGAGGAGGTATCGAGGAGACAGAAGAAATCTCGATCGATCCACATGTTGTCGAGGATGTGTCGAGATTGCGATAAGAAAAGGCTTAGAAGCTCGACAGATGATCAGGTATCGAGAAGGTGTCGAGGAGGTGTCGAGCCAGCTTTTAAAAGCAGTTTTTTGAGAAGAGAAAAACACAGACATGAATGCAATCAAGACAAACACCTCAACCATGATCCAATCAACATAAAAAGCTCTCAAAAATCATCTCTCAATGAAAATTTAAGCACATGGATCTCCCAAAAACACACACACACACTAAATAAGTCTAACCAATTTTATATTTCAAAAATAAGTCATGACAGTTTAATGAGCATACAAAAGCACATGTAAATCCTTTGTGATGGCCAAATCACATTGTACCTGCACATGTATCAAAAGTAGCAAATGTTGTGTGTGAAAAACATCGCAAGATTGCATATGTGTATACATGTTATGACAATCTGAGATATGAGAAAATAACTTTAACTCACACACAATCATAACTGTTTGATGGGGACTATCACCTTCGAGGTACATCTTATAACTCCCACATCTCCTAGAATACACGCTTGCAACCATTTTTAAAGCATTTTTAATCTTTTTGCTTTTTATTTCTTTGCATATTTTCTTTTTAAACATATCATACATGGGCTTATGAGAAAGAAAAGAAATACCCATTGATATTTGACATTTCAATTTTGCTATGCCTAAGCACACAAATGTCATTGACATCACACTTTTGCTATGCCGAAGCATATAGATGTCATTAATGATTGGCGGGCAACAGTGGTGAGATGGTTATTTATGCCTTTCTCTTAGGATTTTCTAGTCCTACCCGTCAAAAAGAGTGATATGAGTGTTAAGTTTAAGAAATAACCTAATCTTACTCATCACAAACATGAGCCACAAAGCTCACTTGCTTAGTTGTGCATAAAGATGCTCATCTAAGCTACAAGAGATACAAAGTTTAGAAAACTTTGTTTCATTGGCCATCCAAGGTACACAAGTACCAAAGTACACAAAACACACACTGTTTTTGTATTTTTCAATTTTTCAAATTTTTTTTTTATTTTATATCAAAAACAAAATAACCAAAACTGAAAGTAAACACACAAAAACATGTTAACAAAGCAAAACAATGCATAAAACTAGACTGACTCAATAAAAATGCAAAACAAACAAGCAATGCAACACACAAGAAAAACAAGAAGGGAGAAGAAAGTGATGAAATCACTTTGAGTCCTTTTTCTTCCACACCTTGGAAAAGCCTTTCCTTTGATTGAATCCTTGAACCGGTGGTGAGGGGGAAGAATTGAAACCGTTCAAGTTCGAAAGGAACATGATAGCTTTAAGAAGATCTCCAAAAGGAGCAAGAGAGGATTGAAGCTGATTTTGGCTTCCAGATGCTGTCATACTATTGCTCTGTTGGGTGGCTAACCACTTGTAGCAATTTGGTCGAGTATGACCGGCAGCTCCACAATGATGACAGAGATGCTGCTTCTTTTGTTTAGGCTTTTGAGAGTTAGCCTTCTTACCCCTAGGGATTTTAGCATCTTTCTTATCTAACTTAGGGGGTGCTCCTAAGATGGATTTTTCCTTGTCTATGTTCTCACTAGCTAATTCAATTTTAACATCAATGTTCTCAATTTTAACAGTATTAGCAGGAGGAAAAAAAACAGTAGAACTAGTAGAAGCAAAGTTAGAGAAAGAAAGACCATACCCTAAACCTGTTCGATCTGAAGCAGATTTCTGGTTGCTGAGCATCTCATCAAGTTTTGCACTTGAAGTCCTCTCCAGTTGAGCTCTGACTTGAAACAGCTCTGCTTCAAGCTTCTTGGTCTTCTCAGCCAGGAAGTTGTTTTCAAACCTCAGTGCTCCAATAGTTTGATTCGCCTCATCAAACTTTGTGGATAACTCTTCTCGATCAAGTTCCACATCACTGAGCTTCTTGGTGGCCAGCCTGTATAACTTCTCATGCTTCTCAGAGAGCTTGTAAAGCTTCTCATAGGCTAAATGGATATCATCTTTGTCATCCATCTTCTCACATTCAGTATCCACCAATTCTTCTTCTTCTTCTTCCTCAACAATCCCTTCAGTAGAATTGACTGAGGCAGTGAAGGCATTTAGGATTCCGTCATCCTCATTGTCGGAATCATCTTCAGGCTCAGTGTCACTCAGGGTTGCAACAAGAGCCTTGCTCTTTCCAATGCTCTTCAGATATGTAGGACACTCATTCTTCATGTGTCCAAACCCATGACACCCAAAACACTTTGGTCCTGCCGGAACAGTGTACTGACCGCCATCCTTGGCATCCTTCCTTCCTTTGTCTTGGCTCTTGAACTGAGAAGAACTGAATTGCCTTCGGTCCTTGTCGAAGCTCCTCCCATTGGCATTCTTCATAAACTTCTTGAACTGTCTCATAATGTAGGACTTCATCTTGGAATCTTCATCATCGGAAGACTCATCTGTATCACTGCTCTTTGCCTTTAGGGCCATGCTCTTGCCCTTGCTTTACTTGCCAATTCTTGATAAACCTAGCTCGTAGGTCTGCAAGTTCCCAACCAACTCAGTCAACGGAATTTTGTCAATGTCCTTTGATTCTTCTATTGCCGTAATCTTGGCATGAAATCTCTCAGGTAGAGATCTGAGCACCTTCCTTACAACCTTGGGTTCAAGGATGGTTTCCCCAAGATTGAAGGCTGAGTTCACTATGTCTTTAAGCTTGGCATAGAACTCATCAAACGACTCATCCTCCTCCATTTTAATCTCTTCAAAGCTAGTAGTGAGCCTCTGTAGCTTTGAATCTTTGACAGCCTTTGTTCCTTCATAGGTTGTCTAAAGGATGGTCCATGCCTCCTTAGCAGTTTCTGTTGAGGATATCTTTTTGAACTCCTCATTGGTGACTGCGATAAATAGGGCATTCAACGCTCTGCTGTTGAAGTTTTCCGCCTTGATCTTGGCTTCATCCCAATCGGTCGGCACTTCTTTTGGCTTAGTCCAGCCAATCTCAACAGCTTGCCACACCTTCTCATCTAAGGACTGCAAAAAAGCTCTCATGCGTACTTTCCAGTAGGCATAGTTAGTCCCATCAAATAAAGGAGGTATGATTAGAGATCGTCCTCTATCCATGACAAACAGGGGTCAATGGATCAATCACAGCAAAGATTAAACCTAATCAGAGTGTGCCTGCTCTGATACCACTTGATAGGCCACAAATTGAATGACCCCTTGTGATTTAAACTAATTAATTAATTTAACCAAGTTATTAATTAATCAATTTATCATGCAAAAACGTGGCAGCACAAACAAATCACCAAAACTAAATATGCAGCGGAAAAATAAATAACTCGGTGATTTGTTTATGAATGGGGAAAACCCTAACGGCAAAAACCCCACCAGGTGATTTTCAGGTCACCACTCCCGAAACTCCACTATTATCAAATCAAGCGGTTACAAGTAAAGGAATCCCAAGTACCTTACCAACCTACAGTTGAACCCTTACCCCAATACCCAATTGGACTTGATCTGTAGTGACAGTTCCCCCTTTTGATGCACGGCTCCCAAGTACGTGACTAACCAGATGCGCGGATCCCAGTACGCGACTTCAAACACCAACTTTAGAAAGAGAGGTTGGTTGCAAAGTTCTTCAGATCATCCTATGCGATGAAGATCAGGAAGATGCTTGGTCACAAAACCCTATGGTGCAAAATACACAGCAACTTCTTCAGAGAAGATGAACTAGGTCAAGAACTTCGTCTTAGATCACAATTTTCTTGAACAAGGATTGCTCAATGCTTATGCAACTTGTGTCTATGTTGACGGCTCTTAAAACACTCCATTTATATATTTAGGGTTAGAAGAAAAGAAGGCCCAAAAACACATTCACGGATCCCAAGAAAATCAGATTGGAATTATGACTTTTTAATTCTCGACAGATAGCAGGTGTCGAGGTAGCTGTCGAGCAGGTGTCGAGCTTTAAAATCTGTGCACTTCAGCTTGCTTTTTCTTGGACAGACTTGATGACTTCAATACTTAATCTTGAAACCTTGTTTCTTAAAGTATTAAAAACACCTAGAACTACACAATTACAAGTAAAGTACGTTTTGTCAAAGGATTAGCCAATTTACATAAAATATGACATATGTTCTTAACATGTGAACACATATGTCCTAACAGCCTCTTGTTAGGACATATGTGAATCATGTTAGGAACATATGTCATCTCAAATTGGCTAATCCTTTGACAAAATATACTTTACTTGTAATTAAGTAGATCTAGGATGTGTTTAATACTTCAAGGAACAAGAGTTCAAGTCCAAGTGTTAAAGTCATGCAAATCTGTCAAAGAAATAAGTGAAGAAGTGCTAGATTTTAAAGTTCGACAGTTAGCTTGACAGATAGCATCTATCGAGGTTTAAAATGGATCTTCAGCTCAATGCTCGACAGCTGCTCGATAGATAACCTATCTATCGAGATTTACGAAAATCAGTTTTTCAGATCTGATTTCACACATATCCGTGTATACATGTTTAGGTTTTCTTTTCTCACAACCCTAAACATATATAAGGATCATTTTCAGTGCCGTCATAGCTGATGAAAGTGAATGCAACTTAATGCAAAAGTTTTTCATAAGCATATTGTGACCAGAGACATATGCCCTAGTTCATCTTTCTCTTGGAGAAGCTGCTGCGTTTGTACGCCGTAGGGTTTTGTAACCAAGGAGTTTCGTGATCTTCATCGTGTTACTGAACTGAAGAACTTTGCAACCAACATCCTTCTCAAATTGGTGGTTAGTCACGCACTTGAATCCATGCATCGATTCGTTAGTCACGTACTGGGAGCCATGCATTGAAAGGAGAGATTTTCACTATAGAACAAGTCCAATTGGGTATTGGGGTAAGGGTTCAACTGTAGGTTGGTATAAGGTACTGGGATTCCTTTACTTGTAACCGCTTGTTGTGATAATAGTGGATTCTCGGGAGTGGTGACTTTAAAATCACTCGGTGGGGTTTTGCCTTTGAGGTTTTCCCCATTCGTAAACAAATCACTATGTCAACTTTATTTTCCGCTGCATTTTAACTTAGTTGGTGATTTGTTTGTGCTACCACGCGTATTGCATGTTAATTGAATTAATTAATTAACTTGGCTAATTAATTTGTTAATTTATCACAAAGGGATAATACATTCTTGGCCTATCACCTCTCATACTTGAAGCTAACCCAACCCTCCTTACCACCAGCCATGGATATTCATCCCCCTTGACATAGTGATTTTGAAATATCAACCGCTACCCTAATCCTCATAAAATTATACCCTCCAATGATGTCCCCATCATTCTCGTTTTCTTCCACATCCCCCATGACTGAACCAATATCTCTGGCTATACTCAATGAGAGGCTCCCCGTAGGAAGATCATGAACCTGAATCCAGAAGCTTGTTTTTTCAAAAGCCAAGTTCTTGATAGCCGTATTTTTATCCACCCTCCTTAAGGCCACCAAATGTTTATGAAAAGTACATGGTTCACACATCATAACTCTGTCTACATCCAAAACATCCACAAACTTAAACAACACCATGTGGTTTCCCATATCCGTAACGTCAAATCCTCTCTTCGCTCTCCACAATAGCTTAAAAGTTCTGGCAATAGCCTCCATGCTAAGAACTCTCACAATAAAGAATCTTGCCACAATACAGTATTCTTATATCTCGGGTCCTTTCTTAAAATGGAGGAAGATGTCCTTTATTTATAGAGGGAGTGATGACTTAGCTATAAAGCTAAGTTATTAGATTACTTTTGAAGCTAAGAGAGGAGAGGGGATGAGCCTCTTTAGATGGGATGAAACTGATTTGGTGGGATCTCAATTCTAATTCAAAAAAAGATTGTTGATTTTGTGTATTTCCTGAACACCTATTTGTTTTTAAGGCATAATTGTTTCAACAAAATTTTGATTGACTTGAAATTAGTTTCATTTGAAAGGAAATTTTATTCTTTAGAACTTCTTCAGGAATATAGAAGACCAAAAATGAGATTCAAAGTGTTGTTGAAAAATGTAACATTTTTTTTAATGTTTTCTGGAGGAAATTGAGTTAATATCAATCAGTATTTACTATTTTTTTTTTCCAGTTAATGTAGATTGGTATTAATAGGTGGTTTTTTTTTTTTTTTTTCCTTTGAATTTGAATTTCACTCTTTCAACCTGTATTTTTTTGCGTGAAACTTCCAACTCTTTTTTAGGGTTGTTTCGATGGGCAGAATTGATGCTACATAAGTCAGTTTATTACAAATAAATTTAAGTTTCAAATTATTTTTAAAGTTGGTCCAATTTATTACATTATGCATCTGATCTTGTGCAAGCATTCACATGAAATTTTAAAATGTGATCCAATCAAATTTTAACATCTCTTTAATTTTAATTAATTCTTTTTGGAACCAATTAAAAGTAAATACTTAAAATCAGATGTGATTGAGGCTCGATCAGGTGGGTGCATCATGACCTTTGATTTAACAAAAAACATTTTATCGGGTGGTCCGATTGAGGACCGTGACATATCATTGTGATTGTTAGGATATTAAGATTTGTTTTGTATCACAAATTTGAGAATCCAATGGTCAAAATTATTATTATTCCCTTATGTGAAGAAAATATCATTTTTTCCTTGATAGTGGTTAAATGTAAGTTGTAAAATGGGGTGTCCACAAGTTGTAATGGAGTAGGGATGAAAAAAAAGTAGAGAGTTGGAAATAAACTGATATGAAAAGGAATGATATGTGTTTGCCTAAGAAGCTTGTGTTCAGTGAAAAATAAATGAAAACAAAAACAAACCTGTATTAAGGAAAATTTGCACGAAAGGAGAGATGGTTAGTCGGCAGGGGTGGGGAGGGATGGAGGTGTCATGGAGGAGAAGTTGAGCTCAAATTGAGAAGGTGAGGACTTTAGGATTAGAGAGAGAAGGTAAAGAACGTAAAGAATAAAGTGATACAAACCCTTTAGTTTTTAGAAAATTTATGACATAGTAAGTGGTGTCTTTTCAGGTTTGATCTTATGGAAATCTATGGTTAAATAAATGTATAACTCTTGTAAAGTTGCACTATGTGTAACATGAACCTCTCTCATATTTATATTAACTCAAGCTAAATTCAAACCATATTTATAAGAAAGAGAGCCTATGATGGGGAATTAAAACACCAAAACATATCATCCCAAAGCAATGATACAAGGAAAAAAAAAAAAAAAACCTCGAATGTGTCATAAACAATAAAAAATCCACTAAAAAAAAAAAGAATAAGAAAATTGAATAAAAAGAGAGCGGGGGAGTGATCACTTTTTTGGGTACAAAGAACACAGAATGAATGAGAGAAAGATGCAAATGAAGCAATATGATATTTATGAAAAGAAGATGGAGAGATGAAGAGTAAAAAAAGGGTTTTTAAAAAGTTGGAGGAAGAGTAACGTGAAGGTGAAGAACTATAGGAAAGGAGAAGAGTTAAGAAATGAAGAAGAATGGTTGGAAAAATGATGAAGAGAAGAAAAGCAAAGAAACCAAAATTAATCAGTAAACTTTCAACTACTGGCCAAAAGACCCCCTCAACTTTTTTATTAGCCAATTTACTCCTTAAACTATTCACAACTGCCAAATCAATACCTCAATTAGTCACACGTTAAAACACTAACGGAATAAGCACATGAGACTCATGTGATTTTTAAAAACAAACTTAAACTCACCCAAACGCCCAAAACGCAGTGGAAAGAAAAGAAGAGAAACAGGTCCGGCGAAGAAAGAGAATCCAAACCGTTCGGAGCCACTGCAGAGCTTCTCTCCGCCGTCTCGCCACCCTTGTCCCAGCGACCTAGTATGTCTTTTTTTTTTTCCCCTCTTACGTATTGCTATTTAAATCTTCTAAGAAATTTTTTTTTTTTTTTTAATCTCCATGTGCATTTTATAGTAGAAATTCTTGTTGTGGTTTAATTTTTGGGTTAGGTCTCTATGAAAATCTTGGTTTTTTATTATCTCTCACCAGCTGTTGCATTTGAGTTTACCATAGAGTTGTTTGATTAAATGCCTAAGAGAGAGATATGGCTAATGCTAATGGGGTTTGGTTGCTTGGTTTAATCTTTGGGATTGGTGTTTCTACAAGGTTGTTTGCAAAGGCCTCACAAAAAACAATTTCATGTTTGACGTTGGTGAAAGAAAACAACAAATACACAAAATTTTGTAAGAAAAATGTGAGACGTTGGTATCAAGCACCTCGTTACTGACTTAAAACAGAGCAAGGCTTTCTGGATTCTCTGGTTTAGTGTTAAAGTTATGGCTTTTGGTTAGTTTTTTTTTTATAAATCTTAGGACTTCATGAGGTTTAGCTTCCCCACCTTAAGGGCCTCGATGTAATGATTCCAGCCATATGGTCTACTGACTAAGCCACCATCCAAAAGAAAGAAAGAAAGAAAGAAAAAGGAGCACAACAAAGCAAGTAAAGAAGAGAAAGCAAATTGAGTTGGTATTTGTTGTTGGTATTTGTTGCAGATTATTACCCCATCTCTGAACAATTCCCTGCTCCATTACTTTTTCCAAAGTTTATTTGTTTGATTAATACTGTAAAAACTAAGAAGATGTGATAAAATTTGAGTATAAATTCAACATTTTGTGGGTCATGCTAAGCCACCATCGTGGAAAATGGCATCATTGATCATGTGCATAATCCATTTATAAATGGTAAGCAATGATATTGATTAGTAGCAATCATGCATATTGTAATATTTTGAATTATGTGAATTGAATTAGCAGCAATCATGCATATGTGCATATGCAAATTGTAATATATATTTTTCCCACTATTCTCTCTCTCTCTCTCTCTCCATATATATATATATATATATATTTTCTCCAGCTCTTTTATTAATGTTCTTGTAAATTTTGTATTGTAGCCATGGATTTATGTCCACTGTCACTCCTTGGAAATTCATCTTCTATGCCAAATATACAAGCCCCTCAATCCCAATATGATTCTATTGAGGCTGATGGACAATTTGAAATTTTTAATGTTCCAATTGATGTGGAGGATGACAAAGATTACAATTTGAGTGATTTTTCTGAATCTGATGATAATATAAATGAAGATTTTGGTATGGAGGATGATGGAATCAATAGAGCATTTGGGGGCAAGCAGCTTGAGGGAGTTTGGACTGGTGAAGGACACTCAGACCATGGGGACAATGATGGGTTGAGGAGTGCAGAAGGGTCATCTGATGATGAAGGGAATTCAAGGCCTCAGTTCCCCAAGTTTAACCAACGCATTGGCATGGAGAATGTACAGCTAATGAAGGATCAGAAATTTGCATCACATGTAGTCTTCAAGGAGGCACTAAAGGAGTGGTGTATTAAAGAAAAACATGATTTTGAGTATAAGCACAATGATAAGTAGAGAGTAACAGCTGTATGTAAAATATATATATATATATATATATATATATGGTTGGAAGATACATGCATCCCAAACACAAATGGGAGATGCCTTTCAAATCAAAAGTTTTAAAAGCATACATACGTGTGGCAAGGATCATAAGAATAGTAAGATTTCTTCAAGGTGGCTAGCCAATAAATATTTTCCATTCTTTAGAGATGATCATACTTGGACAACAAATGCATTGAAGGGTGCAGTGTTTAGGGACCATGAAGTTGATGTGACTTTGGACCAATGTTATAAGGCTAAGAGAATGGCCTTTAAGATGATACATGGTGCTGAGGAGAAGCAGTAAGAGAGACTTTGGGACTATGCAGCTGCTATTAAGAAGTGGAATGTAGGTAGCACAGTGAAGATACAAACTACGAATAATGTCTTTGAGAGAATGTATGTTTGTCTTGATGCTTGCAAAAGGGGATTCTTAGCAAGTTGTAAGCCACTTATTGGGATAGATTGTTGTCATTTGAAGGGGACAACAGGGGACAGTTGCTGGTTGCTATTGGGAAGGATGGTAATGATAATATCATCCCAATCGCTTATGCTATCGTTAAAATTAAGAATAAAAGCTCTTGGACTTGGTTTCTACAATGTCTGTTGGATGACATCGGACATGTGGATGAGAATGGATGGGTCTTTATCTCAGATCGACAGAAGGCAAGAAACAATTAATGTGCATGTGAATTATTAATTTTTTTTTTTAAAAAAATATCATGATCTATAACCTGAATAAGAATTACTAATGTATATTTGTGTATTTTTTATGGCAGGGATTAGTAGAGACCTTTAAGGATTTGATGCCTAATGCAAAGCACAGATTTTGTGTTAGGCATTTACATGCAAATTTCAAGAAGGATTTTCCTGGGAAGGTACTCAAAGATGCAATGTGGAGTACTGCTAGGGTAGCAACAAAGATTTTTTTTGACTTCCACATGGATGAGTTGAAGAAGCTAGATGTGAAGGCATATCAGTGGCTTGTGAAGTTAGATGTGAGAACATGGAGTAGGCATGCCTTTAATCCAAGAAGCAAGAGTGACACTCTAGTAAACAATATAGCAGATTCTTTCAATGTTGGATTTTGAAGGCTAGGGATAAACCAGTGTTGACAATGATGGAGATCATAAGAGTGATGTTGATGCAAAGGTTGCAAACCAAAAGAGATCATATGAGAAGGTATGAAGAGAGGGTTTGTCCAAGAATCCATAAGAAACTTGAGAGGATAAAAAGCAAGGTTGGACATTGCATTTCTCGTTGGAATGGAGAGTCCAAATATGAGGTGGAGTATATTTATGGTGGAAGATATGTGGTGGAACTTGTGGTTGTGGGAGATGGGGATTGAGTGGAATCCCATGTTTTCATGCTGCTGTGCAATAATTGAGCATGGAGAGCAAGTTGAGACTTATGTAGACATTACTTACAATAAGGAGACATTCCTAAGTTGTTACCAATGGATGGTAAGCCCACTTCCAAGCCATGAACCAGCCAAAAACACCCTATGATCCAATCAAGCCCCCAAGATTTACAAAGAAAGTAGGCAAGCGTAAAAAGGTAAGAAAGAGGGAGGCAGGAGAACCTATTAATGCACTTAGGGTAAGCAAGAAAGGAACTGCCATGAAATGTGGAAATTGTTTCCAATGGGGCCATAATCAAAAAACTTGTAAAGCTCCTGATAACCCTAACAAGAAGGCTTATAAAAAGAAAAAGAAAGGGCAATTAGGACAATCACCTACATCTGGAGCTAAAGGGTGTAAAAAATTATCAATAAATTTCAAGTACTACTTTGTTGAACTTTTCATCCAAATTTCAAGTACTACTTTGTTGAACTTTTCCATCCTTTTTGGCTTTTTATAGGGTACTCAGCAAACAAATATAGGTAATCAACAATCAAGTCAAAGTCTTACAAAGGACAACACTAGTGGAAGCAAGAAGGATAAGGGAAAGGCTAAGGCCTAGTAGCAGCAAGAAGATAAATATTTTTTTAGTTCAATATCTTGTTTAGTGATACATGGCCTTTTAAAAATACTGATAGAACCGGTATACTTTTGTTTTTCAATATTTCTAGAAAAGTGTAATTATTGATTCATTTAGTGTTTTTTTTGGCAAACAATATATTATTTGTAAACACTCATTTGATATTTCAGTTCATGGCATATTGAGATCCTTAGAGTTACTTCATAAAGTTCAATTCATGGTAGATTAGGACACAATCATTTTTTGGTGGTTATTGATTCATTCGTGGCGGGTTGCTTTTGATTTATTACACCATAAATGCAGTTAGAATGCACATCTCTGTTTAAACTTATACGCAGTTAGAATGCACGTTTCTGTTTAAACTTATACGCAGTTAGAATGCACGTCTCTGTTAGGGTGACATTTCTTTGGTCATCTTGAAAGCTATGACAATTACAATAAAAGCACAAAAATGAATCTGCAGCCCTTCTTGGCAGTATTTTTCCTAACACACCCTAAATTAAATGGTTAGTTTCAATTAGTTCCTCCAAGAAACAACATCTGGAATGGACCAATATATATTGAATGAATTAAAGAATTACAAATGGAAATGTGGCAAGTGGACGATGCTGTGGTGCAATTTTATTGAAAAATTCAAACTGGAGAAAAGCTTTTTCAAGAGATTACATGCCTTGGTGCTTAGAGACAATACTTCCATTGGTACTGAGTTTTGGCAGAGCACTAAATAATAAGATGGGAAAAGGGAGATGTGGTAAATTGCATCTTAACAAACATAGAGCAATTTGAACTATAAAATCTAAGGATATTTGGCTCCAAAAAATTCCAAATGCTCTTTTTTAGAGGAAAATACAAATCTAAGCATGGCAACAGATAATTACTAAACTTGAGAAAAAATACTGGCATTAATTTCATAAGTTGAACCTTACATAGTTGTGAACATTTTTTATATTACATTACATCTAATTTTCACATATAGATACATTACATTACAAATTCTTTGTTTTTTTTAGTACTCCTACATACATAGTCACTACAAATAAAGATGACTTTCAACGTTAATACTTGGACCTCATACAAAAGGCTATCACAATCCTACTATTGATTTAAGAAACCGCTAATTATCACCAAAGCCACTTAGAGTTTCTTCAGCCTTCAACTAGTGTCCAATAGTCTATTAATTACACTTTTTTCTCGTTGGTGTGAATTCAATGTCATGCCTCTCAAAGTAGTTACATGTATTACATTCTTCAGTCTTTAATCTGATCACCTGAGACAGCTACAGCAAAAGTTCCCAATAAATAGTTTTTAAAATCATAACCCCAAGTTACATAAACCAATAATTTTTTATATTACATTCTCCTACAATTATATACTACCAAATGCCAGGTTTGAATGAAATTTTAACACAACTCATTTATAAGCTGTGTGCACATAAACTAACCATTACTCTTCATCAAAAAATGATTAATAAAACTGGACAGGAAAAGGTTATAGATAAGAGGTGTGTCACTGGCCACTTTTCCTGTAGGTTTGTATCATAAGAATTTAACTAAACCAAAACAATTTTGATGCAAAGAACTCTAATTCAAACAGTGTCAAAAACACAAAATGCAATTATGCTAGAGAAAGCTTTTTGCACCATAGGAGTTAGACCTGTGAAAAAATATCAAATACTAAGGCCTATCTATTGGAAATAAATTTATAATATATAATCCTATATATAAACAAAAAAAAAAAAAAATCAATTTAATTGTAAACTTTCTTGTTATGTCGATTACAATCATATCTTATGATGAGGAAATCACTAGCGCAAAACTCCTTAGGGGTGGGGGGAGAAGTAGAACTCCACCTTACATGATGAGACACTCCAATGGTGGATGTAGGCATGAAAATTATGGTAAGAACTCGATATCAGCTTAATGAAGTACTGGTGTGGCAGGAAAGAAAATAAGTGATAGTTGCATATTTTCTTTTATAGTAAGTGAAAATTTGAAGCCAACATATTTTACAATTACTAAAAAGAAATTTTTTCATATTTGACAATTACAACATTAAAATTTTTGCAATTTGTATCTTCACTAATGCGTGCAACCAGTTTCAGGCTTCATTGGTTAAACCATCAGAGCAATAGCCATATGTCTCTCAGGCATTTAATCAAACACCCAGTGAACAACAACACATTGAGATACATAAGAGGGGAAAAACAAACATACTAGGTGTTACAACACCAAACCAAGCTCACAGAGACCCAACCCAAAAATTAAACCAAACCAATAATTTCTATTATAGAAATTCGTACATGGAGATTAAAATAAAAAAATAAAAAATAAATAAAAAGTTCGTTGTGGATTTAAACTCAGGTCCTCCAAGTGCATTTATATGGTCACCTTGCAATTTGCAGCATCATGCTCCTCCAAGGCCAAAGCTTAAGCCTTGTAAATAGACACATTTGTAGACAACATATCCTTCCTTAACGTAATTTCCTTCCATGGGTATCCACCAAGCATAATGGCAATATTGATATCTTTACACGCTTCAACAACGTCTGTGGTAGCAACCACACCTATTGAACCACATTCATGACATGAGTGAAGAAACCTGATGGAAGAGAATAATTCTACCTACCTAGAATTAGCTCTCAAGATAAGGGACATACCTTTCAGAAGAGGAAAAGCAGCATCAGTCATTTCCATTCTTATCCCATTCAAGGATTCAGCTGCCTGTTCAATATCAAGCAAGTGCAGAATCACAAGCTTATTAGGACCCAGCATGATTCCCCTTGCAATCATAGGAACAATGGCATAACCTATTTGCCCTATTGAACAAAATCAAAATTTTGAGCTACAGATACTAAAACTATATATTATCATGTCTAGAAGAAAGAATCGCCAACCTATACAATTGAAAATCATCTACACTTGTTCCTTAATATAATTACTGACATGCAACAAGTCATATTGTTGTAAATCAAGCTTTTCTTTCAATTTTCATTCTTTCCAACCATTTAGAAGAGACTACAATGTAGAATAAGATAATAATGATTATAACAACAACAAAGCACTTAAAATTTTTAGGACTTCTTTAGATTATCTACTAAAATGGCATTTAAACTCATCACAAAGAAAACCACGAATTTAAACAGTTGCATTAAGAATTATATCACAGAACAGCATTGCAGGAAGTCATGAACTAAATAGAAAACGGGATTTCCAAATGAAGTTATGGATAAACTTGTGGAAAACTAATTAAATATGTGAATCCAAAACAAAGATAAACTTGATTTGCAATTGATCCCCAAAGTGTAAGCTTTACTTCCATTTTCTCTGTTCAAATTTTCCAATGTTACAGTGCATGTTAGCAAATCAAGAGAGCCTCATTCAAACTATATATATGCTAGTGTTATTACAGCCTCACATGTGGAGCCTTTTCACACATAATTATAAATGTTTTTTTTTTTTGATAGGTAATCAGAGAAATGATAAAAATGAGAAAAAAGAGTACAAGTAGTTCATGATGATGAACAACAAGATAGAAAAAAACAAACATCGAAAACAAAAGATAAGGAAATCAGACAGCTAACTTAAGGGAAAACATAAACTCTGAAAGAGACAAAGAGTCAGTAAAGCCCCAACAACGAGCCCACTCAAAAAGACTACGCTGGCATAAGACCTTTAACTCATCTAACGTCTTCTCCATGTTCTCAAAAGAGCGACGATTACGTTCCAACCAAACAATCCACATTAAGCACCCTGGAATCAAATTCCAAATATTTGAATTGTGCTTCCCAAGCCATTGATGCCAGCAAGATAACAAACTTGCCGTCGATCTTGGCATAACCCAATGAATTCCAAAAGCCTGAAGCATGAAGGACCATAAGGTATGAGAAATAGGACAATGAATCAGAAGATGGTCTACCGACTCCCCATCACCACAACACATACAACACCGATTTGCCAAAGGACGATCCCTAAGCATGAGATTATCCAAAGTGAGAATCCGATTGTGCGCAGCTGTCCACAAGAAGAAGGCCACTCGCTTAGGAATCTTTGGTTTCCACACACCCTTCCAAGGAAACAAAAGATTAGGATTGCCCTGAATTTCTTGGTAAAAAGATCTGGTATCAAACTTACCATCCCCTTTGAGCTGCCAACGAAGCGAATCCCTCCTATCCCCCCGAGGAATGCGAGGATGGATAAGCCGAAGAAGAGAGTAAGATGCAGCTAACTCCCAATCTTCAAAAGCTCTAAAAAACCTAACATCCCACACTCTAAAAGAACCTCCATCTGGAGTCCACAAAACCTCAGAGATACAGGCATCCTTTGCAACTGAACAGACATAGAGCTCAGGATAGAGGTCTTTTAGGGTATTATCCCCAATCCACCTATCATGCCAAAAGCGGATACGGGTGCCATCACCCACTACAAAAGACAAATGCTTAGAAATACTCTCCCATCTTTCATGAATGCTTCTCCAAAGACCACAACCATGAGTCCTCCTGCACACCTTCGTACACCACCCCCCATGACCCTCACCATATTTTATGGAGATTACTCTCCGCCAAAGATGGGTAACTTCATGCCCAAAACGCCACAACCATTTCCCTAACAAAGCTTGATTAAAAGATACCAGACTTCTAATCCCCAAACCACCCAATTTGATAGGTAAACACACCTTTTCCCAAGCCACCAAAGGATATTTGAAACTACTCTCAGAAGACCCCCAAAGAAAATTCCTCTGGATACGTTCCAATCTAGCAGCCACAGCTTTAGGAATTGTGAAGAGTGAAAGGAAGTACGTTGGAAGACTTGAAAGAGTACTCTTTAGTAATGTGAGCCTACCACCTTTAGATAAATAGAGACGCTTCCACCCTGAAAGTTTCTTTTCCATCTTCTCCAAAATAGGATTCCAAACCGAAGCAGTCTTAAAAGAAAATCCCAATGGCATTCCCAAATATTTCATAGGAAAACTCCCCGCTCTACAATGAAGAATACTAGCCAATTCAACTAGATTATTCACCTCCCCAACAGGGACAATCTCACTTTTCCCAACATTAACCTTCAAACCTGTAAACACCTGAAAACAAGACATTGCCAACCTAATGGACAGCAACTGATCCCTAGAGGCATCACAAAATAAGATAGTGTCGTCCGCAAACAACAAATGGGAAATCCGCACACCAACAGAATTCGCTGCTCCCACATGAAACCCCTGAATAAGGTTATTCTCCTCTGTCTTCTTCAAAATTCTGCTTAAAACCTCCATAATCAATAGAAACAAAAGAGGGGATAAAGGGTCACCTTGTCTCAAACCACGAGAACTTCCAAAGAAACCTTCAGGGGATCCATTCACAAGGACCGAAAAACGAACAGAAGTAACACAAGCCTTAATCCACCCCCTCCATTTCAAACCAAAACCCATCCGGTCCAACAAATAAAATAAGGCCTCCCAATTAACATGGTCATAAGCTTTTTCAATATCAAGCTTGCAAATCACCCCCGGTAATCGGCTCTTCAGCCTACTATCCAAACACTCGTTTGCAATAAGCACTGAGTCCAAAATCTGCCTACCACCAACAAAAGAATTCTGAGACTCAGAGATGAGATTATCCAAAACCGCCCTCAACCTGTTCGCCAACACCTTGGACAACAACTTGTACACACTACCCACCAAGCTGATAGGGCGGAAGTCTTTAATGTTAACAGCATTACACTTCTTAGGGATTAAAGTGAGAAACGAAGCATTCAAAGACCGTTCAAACACAGAGTGCTGATGAAGAAAATCAAAAAAATCCATGACATCCTTTTCCACAACACTCCAACAATGATGAAAGAAAGCCATGATGAAACCATCAGGACCAGGGGCTTTATTACCCTCCATCTCCTTTAAGACCTGGAAAACTTCCTCCTTCGTGAACTCCTTCTCTAAAGACAACCTCTCCTCCTCCGCAATACAAGCAAAATCTAAACCATCCATAGAAGGGCGCCCCAAATCAGTTTCCTTATACAGCCCTTGATAGAAGAGAACTAATTGAGATCGCACTTCCGTCTCATCCTCATAAAGAACACCATCCACCTCGATCCTCTTAATGTGATTAGCATTTCTATGAGAGTTTGCTAATCTATGAAAGAAACGAGTATTATTATCTCCCTCCTTCACATACAAAGCCCGAGATTTTTGCCTCCAAGAAATTTCCTCAAGGGAAGCCAACTGCTCAATATCTCCTTTAAGATGAATACGACGGAGTTGATCCTCACCTGAAAGCCCCAACAACTCCTCTCTCGCGTCTAGACCCAACAGTTCAGACAGCAAATATTTTTTCCTAAGAGCCAAGTTACCAAACTCCTCCCTATTCCATTTTTTTAAGTCAGCTTTCAAAGCCCTCAGTTTTTGAGCCAAGATAAAACTTGGAAAGCCCACAAAACTGTACCCATTCCACCAATGCTGAACTCTATCAACAAAACCCTCAGCTTTCAACCACATATTTTCAAATTTAAATGCACTCCAACCACGACGAACAACACCAGCTTCCAACAAAAGCGGACAGTGATCTGAAATAACACGAGGGAAGACCAGAGTCTCTGAACCAAGTGAAGGAAGCACCTTCTAACGGTAAATCAACTAAAGAATTGCTCTCTATAAAGTCCGAGAAAGCAAACATAGCAGGACTAAACAACTCACAGCCAAGCCTTTCACTTGGGTACCTAATGCAATTAAAATCACCTACCAAGCACCAAGCCATGGGCCATCTGGCACGCACCAGAGACAACTCCTCCCACAATGCAGCCCGCTGACCATCTTCATTGGGGCCATACACACCTGTACAAGCCCAAACAAAGTCATCCACCACTCCTCTCAATAAGACACTAACAGAAAACTAACCAACAATAATGTCCAATTGATCAAAAACCCTCTTATCCCAAATAAGCAAGACCCCTCCTGAAGTCTGCACCGCATCCAAAACAGCCCAGTCAATGAAAGGACTCCCCCATAAACTCCGAACAAAAGCAACATCCGTAGAAGATACTTTCGTTTCTTGAAGACAAACAATATCACACTTCCAATCTTTTAGAAGATTCTTACAAATCTCTCTCTTCCGGGGATTGTTAAGCCCCCTTACATTCCAAGAAATTAGTCGTAGAGTCATTTACAACTACCAACAACCCCTATAGCAGTCGAAGAAACTCTGCTCCTACTCCTAGAAGAGACACCCTCGTAATTAACATTAGAGATAAGCCCCTTAAGCTCCCTGAGACCACGTGACCCTGTATTAGCCGGTCGCTTGGGCACCCCAACATCAATAACCTTGAGACACTCCTGTTCCAAAAGGCGAAACAGAGCCAAACATTGAGCTTCATGTTTCACGATAAGGAACCCCACCATGTTACAGAAATTTTTCATCAATTGTGACACCCAGTTCGACTGTGATCCAGTCTCCATCACCTGAATACCTTCAGTAGGGTCCTGAACCAACACCAACTCACTGAGATCATTGGGTTCCCACCGAGACAAAGGGTCACACTCCAACACACAAAAATCTTCTTCTCCACTTCCTCCACTATGGTCAGACCCTACACTGGACTCCCAAGGAGAGAGGTGAAGTCTAGAAACTGACTGAGAAACCCCACCAGAAACCACTGACCTTTGACTCGTCCTATTAGCATGGTGATGGCACCTCTGATCCTCAACATGATCTTCCCTTACCACCAACTCATCTTCAACCTCATTGCCCAGGTCAGAGAGAGGAGAAAAACGATTATGAACCATAACACCGGAGGACCCAGGATCACGTTTGCCTAACCCAAGGGTGTTCTCGGCATCAGAGACAAAACCCATAGAGAAACCCACTTCAACGGAGTTGAGAACCACCGCGTCGGAGCTACCACAGGGCGACGAGGCTTTTCCGGCCACTGGGTAACCAAGAAAGCTCGACGGGATGTGTGCGAGAAGCTCCGGAGCTTGATCGGAGCTGGGAAACGTCGAACCACCTACCGTCGGAGCTGCAGGCAACGCCGATGGCACCGATGACTCCATCGGAGCCTTTGAGCACTCACCCACTGCGTAAACACTCTGAATGCCAAACCCACAAGCACCCAACTCAAAAGGACCTGAAGCCACTCCGTGGGCCTTAGACTTAGGGACAGCAAAATGGGCTTTTTCAAGCCCAGGAGCAATATTACACAGCACCGGCCCAGAGTAAAAGGATTTGTGCTGAGGGTATGGGTTTATCCACTGAACCACTCTTTTATTCCCATCAGCAATAGACACCCTCAGCGCCAAACTAGCAGAAGTCACCTCAAAGGTAAAGTCACGCGTGGGTCTTCCATTTTTAGAAGAAACAGAAGCAGCAGAGACACCCTTCAACACGTTATTACCCGAAGCAGCTCTAGGAAATTCAAATTTCCTTAACTTCCGCTGGTTCCTGATATTGACAGGTTGCTTCTCAAAATGACCACCACCAACCGTTGGACCACCACCATCAGCTACCACAGGAGACCTCCCTACCACCCTCTCAGAGTTTGAACCAGATAGGAAACTATCTAATTCTTTAGAAAACAAACGCCACCCAGACCGGTTTAAGCTCGCTGGTACCAAAACCCAACCACGACGAGCTCCACCAAAATACACAGCAATCTCCACAAAAATACCAGCCTTATTCGACCTTTCCCGGAATTCAAAAAACTTGTTATTTGCTCTGAAACGTTTGTAGAAGAAGTCTTTTCCTGGAGCCCAGTCTCGAATATCGGCAAAACAAGCAAGAATCCATTCCAATCCCTTACGACTCATCCATACGGAACTATTAATATTCCGATGACATTCATGAATAGCATAAGAATCAGCCCGCCCGCCATCAAAAGAGAAAGAAAAAGTTTTGGAATCAATGCGAAAAGGACCAATGCTGCCCCCTTTGCACTGAGGAGAAGGTTTAAGAGTTGAGGAAGGGGGAGGCACAATAATGGGAGGGGGTGTGGGTGAAATTGTAGTGGTTGGTCTAGGCCAAAATGGTGGTTTAAAAGGCAGGTCAGAAGGTGATGGGATGTTCAGGGATGAAGAAGGAGGAGGATAAGAGGGATGAAAAGGAAAAAAACCAAAAGAGGATGGGAGTGGGAACGGTGATGGGAAGAAACCAGGGAAAGGATGAAAAGGCTGGTTTAGGGACAGAGGTAGAGAGGGGATCAGAGGAGGGAAAGGTGTAGGCTGTGTGGTAGGGAGGGAGGGGGGGGCCGGAAAGGAAGAAGAAGTAGCCATATTATAAATGTTCATTTAAGAAGTCTTTAATTTTTTTGTAGAAGATTTACATATTGACTTTTTTATTTATTTAATTTTTAAGCAAGTATGTTACCATGTGATTCTGTCAACAGGTCTCCATGGCAATATAAAATCTATCAATATTAATCTGTTGACAAACAATGGAAAATATATTGAAACCATTATCAATAGTCGTTGTTTCACTTTGTAAACAATTGACATACACTCTTGATCAAATTTAATAGGGTTTTATGAACTTGTTTTAGAGTAACTGAAGTTAGCTTGATCTCATGGCTTCCATCATAAATTATTATTATTTTGGATTTAGCTGCTATAAGGGAATCGTCGTTCAAAGTAAAATAATAAAACTTTCTAAAAGCTTTGATTCCTTTGAAGTTAATAAGGGTAACAAACTCTAATCTTAAAGCACAAACCCATTATGAAATAAATCATTAAAAAAATCAAACCTACTTTTCAAAGGGAATCATATCAAAATATCTTCCAAGACTCCACCAAACCCCATAGTGATAGACACCTCAAAAGTATCTATCATGCTCAGAATTGGGACCATAGACATCTGAAACACCGACTTGTATTGATCATCCACACATCTAAGCTTACATAAACTGAATAATTTGCCACAACCCCATCAACTTTCTTTACTACTCTTCTAGTCCACAGCAATAGCAGTCCAACAGAAGCCCCTAAAGCTCCAAAGTGACACCAGTCCACAAACTAATCATCAATATGGTAAATCATTGTTACAATAGTGCAACCAATAACAAAGAACATTTGTACAATACTATCAACTATTACCAAAACTATCTAAATGTTGTTTTCTACTATATAAACCTATCTCACCATCAATGCCAATAAAACTTTCTAAAAGCTTTGATTCCTTTGAAGTTATTAAAGATAACAAACTCTATTCTTAATGCACAAACCCACCATGAAATAAATCATTAAAAAAAATCAAACCTACTTCTCAAAGGGAATCATATGAAAATCTCACCATCAATACCAATGCCACTATCAAACATATGACATTGAGAAAATAAGGCCAACAAAACATCTCACCCTGATTAAATCAACAACACAGCATCACATTCCCTACTTATCTTCCTCCTTACCACTCTCCATATATTATGACTTCTAGAACAACAAAAAATCACTTACGAATTTTATCAAACAAATTGTGTACGTGTAAGAGAAACAACACTTAATGAAAGTGGACATCAATGAGAATGATCTTCTACTCTACTTTAAAATAGTAGGACAATAGTCATGAATCATTGCAAAACTTCCAAAAGACTCTATAAAAGAGAGAATTTTAAGGCATCAAGAGAGTACCATGTTGCAGCAACACCAGCTTCAATATAACCAAGGGTTGTTTTCTCTCTCTCAAGGCCTGCGCAAATAAACAGGTAAGTTTGGTTATGAAGTTAAAAGATCCCACGTACATACTCCAAATTAAAAGGATATGTTTCACCTTCTATTTACAATATGGCTCAAAGCATAATATAATTTTTTTTTTCTTTATCATTTTAATCCAGAATAGTAAAAAGAGGATGAAAACGGAAAAATTATCCTCATCAAATACCTTGCATATTGAATTGCTAGATTGAAAGGTAATGAAATGATCTATGCTTGATCTCCCAAAAAAAAAAGGAGATTAAAGACCTCTAATACGTCAGCCTTTGTGTGTTCTGCCTTTTACATGGATTTAGATGTATATTATTGCTTACACAACAAAGCAAAAAACCTAACCCTGCTTAATTTTTGTATTCTTTCTAATTAATATATAAAGAAAAAACAAAACAGAGATAAAAGAAACAAAAAACCCAACCCTGATCTGAATATGCTTAATTACAAATTTGCTAATAAATTAAACTTACCTTGGGACTATGACAATAATTCAGAACAATCATCACTTTCGCTTTCGCTTTAACTTCTCCTCGGCTTCGAGAGAGACAGCCTCAGCCCTAGCCCTAGCCCGTTCTTCGCACCAACGGACTGTGGCAAAGGTTCACAACAACCATCGCCCCTTCTGCTCCTATTTGGCTCTACACCGTTCATGTTGGATCGGATTTCGGCGTTATGTCTCGTGTTTGTTCAAGGTCGAGCCAGTCCATGAGAGCTATCGATCCTGACCATCCTTGTAATATATTGAGCCAATCCAATCAATATATTTGAAAACGTTGTAGCAGGAACACCATAGCCCATAGAGGTTAGAGATTTAGAGTGAGAGAGGGAGTGCTTCTACATTAGGTATCTTTCCGCATTAGCATTAGGATTTTTTTTTTAAATGGAAGAGATTGCGTGTGTGAGGTTAAGGATTTGGGGGAGGGTTAGAGATTTAATGAGAGAGGGAGTTCTTTTGCATTAGGAGGGGAGTCAAGAGAGATATAGAATAGTCGGGTTATTCTCTTAAAACAAAATTAAACTAAAATAAATAAAATAAAATAAAAATCTTTAAAAAAAATAGTGGTGACGTGAAAAAGTATGAAAGTTTCAGAGGTTTCGGTTTTATATATACTAGTCCCTAACCCATACGATACATGGGAAAGTTTTTAGTAACTATAAGATTTTAGCAAATCAAATGCTTTAAACTTTGAAAATCTTAAAGAAGTTACATTAGCACTCATCAATTTGTTTACAAAGCCAATGCTAAATAGATCTACAAATTGCATTCTCTCATCTTCTGTCATTTGCAAGGTGACAGGACTCCTTTCATTACGGTTTGCATCCTTCTATCCTTCAAAAGCTTTAAGAAGTGACATGTGGTCACTGCATAAGAATGTGTATGAGGTTATACAAAATTCTGTCATTATAATCAACATCCTAAAGCTAATATCCAATCCAAAATTTGCACATAGAAGCCCACAACTTTGATCTAAAAGTTATTTTAGAACAACAGAAACTAAAAGACAGAAGAAAAACAGAAGCTTTCTTCTATTTTTCTGACAGAATTAGGCCCATGTAAAGGTTCCTTTGCCTCCTTCAGCTTGGAACAGTTTGGTAATCTACCATTAAGGCTGAAGAGCTTACAATTTAGAGACATCCTAACCAAAACCCACCTATGTATCTTCACAAAAAGGCTTGAAAGCTTGAGAAAAAACCCAACTCCAGCAGCCTCAACACCTAATTTTCTCCCCCAGTCCCTATTCACCAACAAAAGATAAACATAATAAAAATTTTCTGTTTTCAATTAAGTCTTTTTGGGCCCCATACCAACTCCCACTCCAAAATTTTCAAATTCACAAATAATAATAAAAATTTCCAACCAAATTCAAAATTATAAAATCTACAGGGCATTCAATAATCAAATAGAAAATAACAAACTAAATCTGAGTTTCCAGCCAGTTATACAACTTCTTAATTGGATGCTTACATAATAATTTAGCCAAAATACTTTGTATTTCAAACAATTGGATGATTTCTCATGTAGTTCAGAAGATGGTTTTTGTCTTCAAGGATTGGGTGCATAATTACTTATAAAGAGAAATGAACTTGCCTTTAAAAGTCTTGACAGTCAAACACATAGCTATTATGATAAAAGGGCCTGGATTTTCAGTACAGAAACTCTCCTCAACTTGATTTGCAACTGATCCTCAAAGTGTAAGCTTTATTTCATTTCCTCTGTTCAAATTTTCCAATGTTACAATGTAAATTCATATAATATAAGTGCATGTATTGGCTTATCAAAAAAAAAAGTGCATGTATTGAAAATAATTTTTTTTTTTTTTAAACATACTCTATGGTCATGACATTTATGTTTCCCATCGAGACATTTGATCCTTTGATTGGATTCACACTTTACTCTACTCCCTCTCTCATTTCTGGAAGATCATGAGTTCTTTAAATGTAAACAGAACACTACAATATTTAGAAATTAGATGTACATAGACAAATACTTAACCCTATACAAAAAAAAAAAAAAAAAAAAAAAATTAAATAAATAAATAAATATTAGAAATTTAGTACAGGCAAACGAATACCATACCTTTAACCTTGATTCGAATGGAGGAAAAGATTGAAGAGAAAGGCAATAAAAAAGCATAAATTAATCAGGAATATTAAATCTAAATAAAAGTGAATGGAAGAACAAAAATTAAGAATGAAACCTGCTCTAAAACAGCAAATGAATGTACAAAGAATTAAATCTGTTGGTATTTGGTATTCATTGAAATCTGTTGTAGGGAATGAACAACACAAATGTACAAAGAATTACAAATTGAACAGCCGTGAATTGGTTTGGTGCACAGAAAATATATATATTAAAAAAAAAGAACAAACATTATCGCAAAAACTATTTATAAGATAATGGTATAGAGTCCTAATTAAATTTTTTTATAGGTACAGATTTCTAAACAAATTTGATTACCGAAACTTATCTACAAAAATAAATGAAAAAAAAAAACACTGATTTCTAATCAAAACATTAACATTCAACCTCTCTCATGTTCCTTCAATCAAACAATAAAAAACAGAATATTGATTTAAAACAGCAACCATATATTAGTTGTGTTTAGAAGAGAGCATACCCAAACAACCTTCAAGGATCCTTAGTCGTTTCTTGAAATAATTAGCTACCCAGTTTTCTTTTCCTACAATTAAATGCATAAGATGAATGAATACATCTAAAATCATCACATTTTGATTTTTTACTTTCCAAAAGAGCTAAACATCAACTATATCAAAGAATAAGAAATTGTTAAATGATATTAAAACTCCAAGCATAAAAACAAATTTAAAACAGCAACCATATATTTGCTGTAACTATTAAACATACACAGGGGAAATAAAAAAATACTATATTATTAGATAGATAAATATTTATAATTCAATATGACATGTTCTTTGTAACTTAAGTGTACTGACTACAGAGTAAAGCGTAGAGACTGGACTAAGAGAGTTGGAAGAGATTGAAACGAAAAAATTAACTACACTAAAATTCTCAAAAAAAAAAAAAAAAAAAAAAAAAACATAGGTCTGCCACCATACCCTAGCCCAAATTCCTTTATCAACACAAAATCCTCTAATCTAAGCATGCTCACCATTAAAGAGTCCCACACATTTGAGGGAGACTATCAAACCAACACCAAAAAACCCTTTCAATTATATCTCCACCTTTTTTGCTTCTTGGTGTTGTAGATGTCTTCTATCATGCTCTGCTTTTCTCATCATTCAACCTTAATTAAAACCAATAACCCAAATAACTAAATTAAAAAAAATTAACCCAAAATAACAAAACCGAAATAATATTTAACACAAATTTTTGTTGTTAACATCTTCTGTCAGTAGGTCTCCATGGCAATATAAAATCTCTCGATATTAATCTGTTGACAATCTATGGAATATATATTGACACCATTATCAATAGCAGTTGATCTCATGGCTGTATGATCTTAAGAGTGTTAACTTGGGATGGCTCCATGATCAAACACTCTTAAATCATGACCATAACAGTGCTTTATGATCAAACACTCTTAAACCATAATTTGTTGACATACACTCTTGATCAAATTTAAGAGTGTTTTATGAACTTGTTTTTGAGTAACTCAAGTTAGCTTGATCTCATGGCTTCCATCATAAACTATAATAACCAATACTTGCTGGGGAACAAAAAAACCCATGGCTTAAAGGCCTTTTTTTTTTTTTTTTTTTTAATATTGCTTAAAGCTTTTTAAATTTCAAAAGTGGTGTTTCCCCAACTACCCAACACTATCATTACATCCTACAGGGAATTCCATTAAGTTAAAGACATATTTTTGCAATCCTACCAAGAAAATTATAATGCTCCCTATCAGCAGAACAATTAACAACAATAAGAATCCAAGTTTTAACCAACATAAACTTTAGGAAACTTACATCAAATACCAATAGGTGTATTATTCTAACAAAAAGTCACATATCCAAGTCCAAAAATTTATTATAGCCGTCAGTAGCAACCCGAAGATAAGAAAAGAGGCACCTATTAAATTGGGCTATAATGAAACAGAATAACATAACAAAGTTATTAACAAAGAGACACCTATAGTCGTCAGTATTAACAATGAAACAGAGTAACAACTCTAAAATCCCAGATGGATTTTCTCACGGCCAATAATTGAAATTAATAAAACCCACTACGGGCTCCATTCAAACCCATCAATCTAAGCTAATCATTCAAAACAGACACTCCCAAACGAAACCCTAAATCATATTTAACAACCAAAATTATAGACCAAAATAAAAAACTTACCAGTAATGTTTGCGGAGAAAATCTGGTCTGATGGTAAAGTCTCAAAATCAAAAACTTTCTGCCACTAAAGGAATGGGAGGCTAGCGCCCGTGGACAATAGTTTAGGGGTTTAAAGGTAGAGAAGGGAAAAAGATTGGAGGCGGGGGAACGTGTATGTAGAGAGAGGCATGGAGGAAATTGTGTGTTTGGAGAGGAGATGGGACTGCGTGAAGAAGAAGAGAGGGAGTTTGATGAGTTTGTCTTACTGTGTTTGTGTTTAAGGGGGAGTGTGTTTTTTTAATCAGGGTTTGGTTACAGGGAAAAGGAAATTTTCGAGTTTTAGGCTTTTAGCTTTTTTTTTAGCTGAAATTTTTGGGTGGTTATTTTTTTTCTTTTTAATAAAGCCCGTTTTTTTTAGTCTTAGAAAAGTTTTTTTTTTTTTTTTTTGGTTTATGTTTTTTTTTTTTATTATACTGACGTGAAAAATTATGAGAATTTTTAGTGGTTTATGCTCTTTTTTTTTTTTTTTTTTTTTTTGTTTCGGTTTTATATAGATATATAGACTAGCTTTTTTAACCCGCAAATGCGCAGGAATTTTTTATTTTATTTATTTGCACTTTCAAATGGAGAACTAATAATAATAAAATAATAATAAAAGTAACTTAACCGAAGAGAATTTGGAAATAATAATAAAAAAATATAAAATGGAGAATAATAATAAATTTGATTAATCAAATGTATTATACAATGTGTAGAAAGGAAAAAAGAGCAATCTTTTCTTCTTTCTATTCGTATCTCTTCTTGAGGTACTTGTACTTGTTTTAAGTTTCGAGTGCTCACCATAGTGAACATAATGTCCTTTTTATGAAATAAATCATTGATTACCAATAAATAATAAAATAAAAAAAAAGAGCAATTATTTCACATCTCTTGTAAATTTCAAATACTTATTAAACTTGCATGGTTTTAAGACAGAAATCGAAATGTTCAAAAGTTCTGCACATTTATGTTGTCACATTTTTAACCCATTGTACTAACAAAAACATAAAGTACCAGAATTTCATAAAGGCAATAGAACCCAAAAATAATACATAAACTTGAAAGAGCATGTGTTATTCTTCGAATCAATGCATATAGGTTGAAACAAAGGTTCCTCTTACTTTTTACCCTAGCCAACATTTTTTTTGTGATTTGTAACAACCATATAACTACAACCCGCAATTTTGTCAATATTCCTCAATAATTTGATTCAGTTGAAACTACAAAGCCAGAATATTAGTTAGAATGCCACAAATGCAGCTCCTCAAAAAGACACAATAGTGTATAGGATGTTAGCAAAATAACTATGATTTAAGTCATTGGTGTTTCAGATTACAATCTGTTAGTAAAAAGCCACTAAAAAAGCCTAGACCAAACAATCACAATAAAAATTTACCAAGAAAGATTTTTTTGCTAGTGAGTAACTAAAATATAATATAGATTCTGCTAATGATAAAATTTCTCGTAATCCTTAAAAGTCATTTGCTGGAGGAGGAATATCAACTGAAGATCATTTTTGCAATTGCTATAACATCTATTATTTGTCTACATTTAAAAAAAAAAAAAAAATTCTTTTGACTTTTATTTGCTAGAGGCGGCAAATCAAGACACATAAAAAGACTTCCAAGACCTAGAAATGTGATATTTCAGCATCAACTTCTAGCACATTACAACTTCTAGCACCAACATTTGCAGAACTCAAAGAATTTTGTGAATTAACTTTACTCCAAATTGAAATTACCTTCTTTCCCCTTTCTATGTATTTGACTGCAACAAGCTCTTTTGTCTTCTTATCTCTCACCAACCTTGCCACCCCAAAATTCCCTACACCAAGGTCCTTCAATGGTTCATATCACTCCTCCATCTCAACTCACCCCCAATGAACAATCGCACACACAAATTCACAAAATTCACAAAATTCACAAAGCAAGGAAAAACCAAACAACCCCAGCAAAATTTTATAGACACCAAGCACTAACAAATACTAAAGTCTCATAGATAACAATAAAAAGCACAACATGCTGCAAAAAATGAAGACAGAATCATTTTGCACATAACCAGTAATTATCAGAGTCCAAGAGATAAAATCTTTTTCATACATTTCATCAAACAGTTTCTGTGCATTCTCCATGTCAGAATCTGCATTCAAACTCAGCAATACAAGACCCACAAAATCCCTAACCCATTGTTTATACCCATGGAGCTTCAGTCTGACCCAAATGGAAGCCTAATCCCCTCCCTTGAATCTTCGGTTTTGGGTTTGAGAATATGGGTTTCAAGACTGGGTTTTTGGGTTCGGTCAGGGAGAGGACAGTGGGTTCGGTCAGAGAGAGAATGCCTGGGTTTGTGATTGTGGGTTCAGTCAGTCAGAGGGAGTAGTGAAGGGTTTGGCAGCGTGGGTCGAGAGGGAAGGGAAGCAGCGGCTTGGGTCGAGGGAGAACGAAGAAAATTATTTAAAAAAAAAAAAAAGAATAGAGAGGAGGCAGAGGGAAAATAAGATGATGCAGATAGGCGCGAAAAGGCAGAAAAGTTGGAGCGTGAGAGGAAAAGTGGAAAAGGGACACGTGTTATATTAATCAAATCTTCTTCTTTTTTAACATCTTGCTAGCAGCCCTCTGTAGCTAGATGTCAAAATTATAGCATTGGTTTAGACTTCTGTGCAGTTGTATTTGTAACAAACAAAGCCAAGAAATTAACAGTATTCTAAGCCTGAACTAAAAGCAGTCAAATATTATATTAGAGAGAGCTGTACAATTGACAGAGTAAACCTTCACCCAAAGTTGAGAACAATAAAATTACTAAATTTATAAAAAAAAAAAAAAAAAAAAAAAAAAAACTAAACCGCAATTCAAAGAACACAAAATAAGAGGTCTGCAACAGATAAGAAATAGCAAATAGATTAATAGGTTTGACAAGAACATTTTAGTTGCTCAAAATCTCAGAGAATACAGAACTGATGCATGCATTAAAATACACAACTCACTCACACAGACATTTCTTATAAAAATCTCAGGTTGTATGAGAAAATTTATACCTACCGATTATATTATCAAAATCTCAACAATACTTCAATCATGGGAAAAGAGCTCTCAGTCGGCGACCATCGATGGAAGAAAGGAATGGGTTCTGTCTGTCGGCGTCGGCGGCAACTGTTGGATTACAATACAGTCCAGTCTGGGTGGGAGAGAGAGAGAGAAGGAAAGGTTAACACATTTACACATAATATTTTATGTTAAGTGAAAGGAATAAGAATGAGCACGATACCAACAAAATCCCTCAGAAGTCTGTAGTTTACGCACATATGTTAAGGGTAAAAGAGTAAATTAAAATCCCATAAGGTTTTAAAAAAAATCCAAAACCGAGAAGACGGAAATACCCCCGCCTATTCGTTGGTGCGTGACATTATAAAAGGGTGGCCAAGGTAATTTCGGCCCATGCTGTAACAGATTGAAGTCCCATTGCAATATTGAGTTGCATAACATTGCGTAAGAAGATTACGAACTTCTGGAAGCCATAAGTTTTTGATAATTTGGTCATTCGAGCATTGTGACCACTCGTTTTCATACGTTTTTGTGAGATCTACGAGTAGGTAAAGAGAAAACGAGCATCCAAGGTGATTAGACAAGCATAAAATGCGCGTAGAAATTTGGAAACTTCGAAATGCCATAACTTTTGGCTCGATCGTCCGTTTGGGACGCATTTTTTTTTTATTTCATATAACTTTTCGAGATCTACGCAGCCCAAATTGCCAGAGGCGGTTTGCCCCAATTTTTTCGCCAAATTCCACTTATTTTTAGAGATATGGAATTTTTAAGTTTTTTTCCCATAATTTTCTTATTTTCCAAGCTCTTTTTTCCTATAATGGTCTACCAAGGCCAAGTTTTGTATACAGGATCCTAAATAAGTGATGGTAAATATTACCACTGTGTAATTATAAACATAAAAAATGCAAGCATCGGACAAGAAAAGTACAAATAAATTTATTGTGAGACCAATTACGACTGATATTCTTTGGTTCATTGGTCTGCTGCCTCTGTCCCAACTACCATTCACATGTTCGGTCCCCCACATTGCCAATTGCGAATGTTTTTTTTTTTCTTCGTGGAACTTGTAATATATTATATCATGTTTTTTTTTTTATCTTCATGGAACATGTAATATATTATTTAGTATGATAATATATTGGTCTGGTACCTCTGTGCCAATTACCATTCTCATGTTTGGTCCCCCACTTTGGCAATTGCAATTTTTTTTTCTTCATGGAACATGTAATATATTATGTAGTATTATCATGTATTTTTTTTTTTAATCATGGAACATGCAATATATTAGTAGTCCCCCCATGTTTTGTTTTTTTTGTTTTTTGATACCAGTCAAAGGGAGTACACAGTTACAAAAAAAAAAAAAAATGGATTAAACCAGTACTATTCGTGGACATTATAGTTGCCTTTTTAGCTACAGAACAGACAGATTTAACCACTACATGAGGCACTCTAATGATATCAAGCCAATCCGTTGCCTTTTCCTTCTTAAAGACCTGAGCCACATTCCTACTAGCAGTTAAAAACGAAATATGTTGACTTCTTTGACCCTTTTCAGTAGCAATCTTGATGATTAGATCCCACTGCCCTGCTGGAGATTGTTGGTGGGCTGCTGCTGGACGTTGGACAGAGACTGATGGTGCTGCATCCCTGAGGTTCTGATCAGAACTGATGAATGTGCACCTGCAAGATAAGGATTGAGCCATTAGCAAAACATCTAGAGGATTGGGACAAATTCCTTGGTGGATCACCCTGTTTCTATACGGACCACAAGGTAGTGAAAACAGCTTGTAGATAAGCCATTGAACAGCCATCCTTCCCTTTATGTTCATTATTATAATTGAGGTACATTTTTGAACAACACACGATTGAAAATATAATATCTTTTTAGTGCAACAATTTTCATTGTCTATTAATTTAAAAACTTTTCCCAACCAAATTTTCTAATGGTACCATGACCTATTTACAATTTAGTTGATTAATATTTCTTAAAATAAACATGAGGGCAGGCTATAAGGCCAGCAATAACTATTCTAATGTTACAATTCTAATTTTTCTCACACTTACACTTTCTAATGTGGCAGGAAAATAGGCCACCAGGCTAGCTTTTTACCTCACACAATTAATTTATAGAGCTAGGATGCCAATCAACCTTTAAACTCAAAATGAGAGAAAACGTGCTAGGAATGAGTATGATATTCTGGTCTCCTTGGGCTTGTGGTTGAGTTGACATCTCTGTCCACAGAAAAAGGCATGACCCAATTTGGCCAGAGTGCGAGACAAGGCAGCCCCCATGGGCATGCTGCCAAGGCCAGGGCATGCTTGCGTGCATGCAGCCAAGGGCAAGGGCAAGGGCAAGGGCAAGGGCAAGGCCAAGGCAGCCCCCATCGGCAAGCAGTCAAGGCCAAGGCACGCAGCCAAGGCCATGGCATGCTTGCGTGGGCACGCTGGCATGCCCCTGGGGGCACGCAGCCAAGGCAGCCCCCCCTAGCATGCACGCTGCCAGTGGCAGCACGGCGAGGCCGTGGCATGCCCCGTGGGTGGGATGCCAAGGCTGTGGCATGCCCTTGGGACCTCTAGAAGGCCATGGTAGCACTTGGGGGGGCTACTGCTAATGAGCGCTTAGGAAAAAATCCCTTCTGACACGAGGAAACATGGTAGCACTTGGGAGCAATTCTTGGAGTCTTGCCCTGATTTTTTGTACACATATTTGGAGGTCAAGTTCAACATATTTGGAGGTCAAGTTCAACATATTTCATTTTTTATGATTTTCAGAAGCCAGAAAATAGGAAAAATCATAAAAAATTCAAAACTGATCGGAATGCCGAACTGCTTGTTGGAAACAGAAAAAGGGAAAAAGGCACGAGCCAATTTTGCCGTAGTGCGGGACGATGCGGGACGATGCGGGGCGATGCAGCGTGGCGTGCATGCGGGCATGCCCAAATAACCTCCTTTTCCAAAAAAAACCCTCATTTTTTGGGAAATCACTCAAAATTTGTGGGCAAGGCAGCCAAGACCAGTGCATGCAGCAGCCAAGGCCAAGGCAGCCCCCCCATAGGCACGGAGCCAAGGCCCCCATGGGCACGCAGCTAAGGCATAGGCATGCAGCAGCCAAGGCCAAGGCAGCCCCCCATGGGTATGGGCATGCTGCTACCAAGGCAGCACCCCATGGGCACGCAGCCAAGGCATGGGCATGCAGCAGCCAAGGCCTGGGCAACCCCCCCATGGGCACGCA